>JAMKCH010011183.1:0-54303 GCA_023653785.1 Ophioderma brevispina | reverse complement strand
TATTGAATCAAAGTCCCTGGGAAAGATATTGTGAACAATTCAAACATTCAATTAAATAATGTGTCATAGTTTGGGTATAAGATTCGATAATTTGCTATGGTGTTTTTTAGAATAACAAAGTATTTTTTGACATTTTTTCTTGATATTTGAAGGTTTACACAAATGTATCAAAGCAAAGAATGTGTTTAGAACCTCATCCAAGTCTCCTTGGCATATGTAACATTGATCCCCATGGACAGAGTAAAAAATGGCTTCCTATCTTTAAGCTAACATAACTTCTCACTCCATTCAAAGATCAAAATCAGATTAATTCAACTTTCTCTAGTGGGGAAATAATCATGTTTTATATTTTTTTTCAATACCAAATAACCTTCGATATATTTTATTGCTGCAGAAATATAATCAAAATGTGTGTAAATCTTTTTGACTCACCTTTTAACATCCTGTCCCCCTGGACAAACTTTTCCCCCTTTTATAACAACATAGAATTGTTTGAAAGACCCCAACCCATAATATTATTTTTTGTTCTTGCGTGTGGCCTGTTTTTTCGGTCTTTTTTACTTTAGTTTCCCAACAGAACACGGAGCCTTGAGGCTATAAAGAATTAATGACATGGATGAACATCATTGCTTCCTCATTGCATCAGCCACTCATCTGAACTAAGAAGTCATATCTCATGTCAAGTTCCTTACTTCCATTAACCAATGTGGATTTTTTAAAATACAACCCCTGGTTTCTTTGGTATGAATTTATGATACCCAGAGCACGCCAGCAAGTTCAACATGTTAACAGGGAAGAATGTTATACACAGAGACCATACAGAATACTGAACTGAACTTTGGTGGATGAAGCATATTTACTCAGGACAATGATCACTAAAGTCTCAATCCCCCATGAATGTAGCAATAATTTTCCTTAACACTTAGTGCCCAAGCTAAACAACTTCCGTTATTGCCCTAGGGGGGTTCCTAGGGAACCCAACCCAGATAACCACTTCTTTCCCGTGTGAGTTTGATCATGACACAACACAAATAAATGGGGGTCCGTAAGAACCACATACCCCCAATAAAAATGAAAATCCGACCTTGACCTATGACCTATTGCCAATTGAAATTGTTCCCCTCTTGAAAAAGAGTGGTTTGCACCACATTTCCATCGTCATTATATCTCCTCTAGAATAACCAATTAAATATCCTTGCAAAAATAGCCAATGTATACCTCTTGTATTTTTTCTCAGAAAACTTCAAAATATGCCTTATTTTTTCCCATAGACTTACAAAACACAGTTAAGAGCACGGCATGACAAATAAAATTGATGCTATCAGCATATAAAAGGTTATTTGATTTAGTATTATTAATTATAATTAATTACCTCCCAAGGCTCTATGAATCTACGCAAAAATAATACAAGTTTAAGTACTTGAAGTTTTTATTAGTAAAATATCTTAATTTTTCACCTTTTGTGCACATGGCCAAGGGGGGGGGGGTCCTAGGGGACCCAACTAATTATTCTAATGAAGCCGTGGGCGGATTTAATTTATTTTTGGACTCAGGAGAAAAAATCCGTGAAAAAATTTTATTTGGTAACCGAGAAATCGCAAAAAATAAATGTTGGGGGGACTATGGAACCCCCCCCCCCCTTGGCAATTAAGTGTTAAACCAGGGGTACATAAAATCCTTGGAATGAGATGAACATGTCTATACACATTTTATTAATCCTACATGAAATATTTACAAATTTGGCCCCTGTTAATTTACCCCCCCCCCCCTTCCATATCTCAAAAGGTTGGATCATTCAAGATTGGAATCAACAGGTCCATATTGCCTAGAAGCAACGCAAACATTTTCATGCACGACTCTTCATCATGCAAGGCCCATCCATGAGGAATTTTCTCACCTTATTTTCAATCGTAATTTGTTGAAAAAGAAAAAAACGTCACTCATGTAGGACTAACCCCTGTTTAAACCCAGGTCCCTTTCGACACCAGCCATAGTTAATTTAGTGTTGCTCAGAATAATAAATACAAAGGAAGATGAGCATTAAAATTGACGGGCGGAAAGCCAGCCAGCCAGCCGTCGGTCCACGGGGTAATTTCCCAAAGGTGCCAACAAATGTTCTGATCACAGGCAAAAAATCCCAGTCGCAGAGCGAAAAAGAGTCCGAAATAGGGCTGATTAACATGAATATCAGTCTTTAATTCCCGATTTCCCCTCACTTTTTTTTTCAGAGGGGCCGTCTTCCCCCCCCCCCCCAACTGGTATATTCAAAATCAGCATTAGCAAAAAATGACGAAGTTTAGCTTTATCACTCAAGGCAACCCTGCTTGCAACTGTTGTGACCACCAAACACCAACTGTTCACCAGCACCTTTAGCATATTTGAAGGTAGAATGTATAGTCCAGGGAAATAATGAAAATATTTTTTTTAAAATTGCCTTTTTTACACCTCTGAAGTGTGAACAGACTATTTTTTAAAGCCTTAAACATGTACCACGTGTATGTATGCTCTGGCTGGGGTGAATGGCATTCATCCATGCAATTAAAATTCTTCACATCAGCAGAGTCCTTTTCTGGCGGGGAGTATCTCATTTGTAGTTGGTAATTGAAGCGCCACATCAGCAGGACCAGGACAACTCATCTGGAAATTAAAAAAAAAAATTAAACATGAGAATATCAGTGTTAAAATTAGAACATAATAGTCCTAATTCAGACCAGAATTTAATTCAGTTGTGTATTTATAAAGGAAATACCTAATCTGATATTGTTTTGTTGTAGCTGTGTGGTAGTTAGGGGAAGGTTCTGGGAATAAGTCTCTTGATAGAGGGAAAAGGAATGATTATATACCAATATCATAAAAACAACAAGACAATAATCAATTAAAGTTTTTGTTTTTTTTTAATGAAAGAAAGTTTTAGAAAGAAAACATGTATTTAGTAAAATTACGGGCTCAGTCTATGGTTGTAGTTAAGCAATGCTAGATTCAGGATTAATTTGTGTGAAAATTAATTTCATTTAAAATTGTTGAAGGGTAGATCCCCAAAACAAAAGAAAAACAAATAATACAAATCAAACCAATGATCTTAAGGTCAAACTCAAACCGTTCTTTTGAAAAAAAAAAAGCTTGTCTAGGATTATAGTTTAAGGCTTTAAGCAAGGTTAGATTTAGGGTAAATTGTGTGATATTAATTTCGTTTTAAAATGGCTGAAGGTTTGACCCCCCCCCCAAAAAAAAATACAAATAATAAAATCAAACCAAATGGTCATTGAGGTCAACTCAACCTTTCCTTTGAAAAAAATCTTGTATTATGTTTATTTATTTCCATTTCCTTTTCTCTCGGTATTTGTTGTTGCAAAAACTACAGGTATAAAATTGTATTACAAAATTTACAATACTTTGTCAGGGAGTACTATTTCTAATGGTACTCTACCGATAAATTATGAGCATCTGGCCAGGTACGCGCATTATGAAGGGGGAGAGGAAGGCGGGTAAATTGGTTGTGGAGGGGGACCCAATTAATTTTGGCACATTTTTATTCAACCATATCAGCATGTATATGCCAATTGATTATTAACCACATTACAGCATTGTACAAAATTAACTATCAAATTCCTGTAATGTTCCCTATAACCATGTGCCATACTTGTGGCATATAAAAAAAATACTTGTAATATGTTTCAGGAAGGAACTACAAGAGGCCAGATCCCACATGCCAGACACTAAAAAGTTGGGTCACCGCATGAGATAGGATAAAACTGTCAAATTATCAGACAGTGTTCTGGGGCCAATTTGTCAAACAATTTGATTGTTTGGTAACCAAATTTTATTTTTGTTATAACAAAGAAAAGTGAATTAATTATATTCTGGATGCTGTCACATAAAAAGGCAAAAGAGTGAAAGATAGGATGGGGGGGGGGGCACGTTCTGTTCAGCCAGAACTTCCCCCGGGGATGTGCACCTTCTAACGGGTTGATTTGGTTGAAAAGGTACCCATTTCTAAAGATTTTTGTTTCAAATATATCCATTTTTTTCTAATTTTTCCGAAAATTATCATGTTTAAGGATTCCCATGAAAATGACCCATGTGAAGATTTCTTATGAAGAAGCTTGAAGAACGACCCCTATCAAGGATTTCTCATGCTCATGAAAATAATTACCCATTGACAATGGCATAGGCTTAGGAATCGGGGGTGTGGGGTGGGGGGGCTGGGCACCCCCAATCAATTTGGTGGGGGTTTCAAATACCCTGAGCCCAATAATCTTAACATTTTTTATTAACCAACACAATTTCCAAAAGCTTCCTCCCTACCCAGTGGCAGCACCCATACTTCTTTAAACTGGTGGCACAGGGGAAACAGACACGTGAAATTCCGGTAGGTGAAAAGCTTCCAAAGTTTAGATTTCTACACATTTTTTGGCGGCACACTGGGGGTGGGTAGGGGGGTAAGAAAAAAAATCTGGGGCAATTGGCCCCCTCTTCGCTGGCACACCCTGCCCCACACTCTGTGGGCCCCCCATCCTGACAATCTTCCAGCCAATGATTGGAGCCGATCATCCTCGTATACCTTAACAGATTTGACCACTCTAACAAGGGTATCTCTGAACTATTCTTCTTGACGCTGGCCTGTGATATACATGTAAGCAAGTAGGCCGTACATATGAGACTGATGAGTAGTGGCAGATCTATACACATCATCACATCATGGCAGAAAAAACCCACAGAATTAAAATTCTTTTTAACATAAATGTTATCTCACTCAGGAAGAAATATTTGTGGTTATATATGAGGTTCCCAAAATCAGGCAAAACAACATAAAAATCAGGAAACAAAAGAATGAAGTTTACAGATTAGTCCAGTTTAAAAAAATAAAGGTCCACTTATCACTTACCAAAAAATAGGTAACACGATGGACCCCACACCACTCGCGACAATTCTTCCTTCTTCAAAACACATTCTCTGCTACAAGATCACTCAAGAATTCCGAAGGCACGTCCGATTTCCATACATGTCTTTGGAACATTTATTCAATCATATCCTTTTCCTTCTACAGCCATTTCCCTTCAACAACCCTAACAATTAACAAATGAGCTATCACCTAACCATTAAATAAGTAACCCACAGAACTAGCCTATATAAGACATTTGACTTCCCCAGATGAATGCAAAAGCAATATGAAAGCATTCTGCCCGCATAAAACAGTTGGCCGCCAGACCTCTTTTCTGGGGGGGGTCAAACTGGGGGAAAAGTGCATCTTGGGGGGAAAAAAAAAAAGGTGACATTTCTGGGGGAAAATATGGAAATTTGGAAATTTTTCCCACCCATTTTGGCCCAAATCGCTGATTTTTGGCCCGCAAATCACTGACTTTTTCTTCGACGACCGGGGGGGTGGGGGGGGGGGGCAAACTGGGGGGGGCAAGAAAAAAATTTTTTGCCCCCATTCCCCCTGGCGGCCGCCACTGCTCTAAAAATGTACTATCCTTGAAAGAATAATCATAGTTAACAGTTATCTGTACATGGGATGGATAACTGAGAAATAATTTTTATAGGCATGGTAAATTCTTTCTATTTGACAACAAAGATGTACTGTTATGTCTAGTGTACTTTGATTATGATTAATACTTTACACAAATATCTCATTCAATATCTTTAACAAAACTGCATAATAATGGAAATACGGTTTAACAGAAAAAAATTGTGATTGAATTAATCTGTCACTTCAATTCAAAAGAAAAGGAATCTGACAATGGAGAAAAGGCTCCCAATTATTCAATAAATAAAAATTTTACTTTTTTTATTTTTATTCAAAAAAACTAAATTTGACAATAATCATGGGCTCATATATTCTAGTAAAATAAAATATGTAGCACAAGGACTAGCCAGAACTTGTTAAGCAAAAATCAATTTTTCAGCATGCGCAGGCCAACGGTCATTCCCACGTGGAGCTTCAAAAGAAAGTTTAGACCAGTGTGGGCATGACTGACCCTGCCCTGAATAATCATCACATATTTGTCTCTATTCTCTCCTCTGGCTATTTGTTGCTAGGCCTGTACTTTCCTTTTGATAAAACTCAAACCATTTGATTGAATTCCTGTGTGCTTCACTGAGTAGGCAAGGGGTTACCCACTGGTTCGTAGTGGCCTGTTATATGATAACTTTTACATTGGTCGACTGTCCTTTCATTAGCTAGTAGCGCAACTATTATACGCCCACTTTATCTTTTTCATAGTATTCATTTAATTTTTAACAGAGGAATATTGGCATCTCTGTAACATATGCAAACTTTTTGGAATGGTGATTTTGATTTTAAACAAAATTATTTATGAATGATTGTGCCCATATTTTTTTTTGGCAATCCACCCATTATTTGCCAAAAAAGTGAATTAGTAACATTAAAAAATTCATGCTTTAAATGAATTTTGGAACCCATGCCTGTAGACTTCACTGTAGAACAGCTGGAATTGTAAGTCAACAAACTTTGTAATTGCGTACACCAAGCTATCCCCTCCAATAATGCAATCACCCTTTCTATTTCTCATATACTTCTATATAGGCCTACTTATTCAAATTGTAGCAACTCCATGTCATGCACTGCCGCCCCTTTCCATACGCATTAATCTATATGGATGATAATATTTATGGGGATTTTTTTTGTGGGGGGAAGGGAACACACACCATGACATCACACGACAGTGACCCACCACACTCACACAACACTCAGAAAAGGGGAGAACCCACAATTTTTAAATAAAGAAACTGAAAAATGGGAACCCAATTTTTGATCAGTCCCAGGGGAATCCAGAAATGTTGTCTGAAAAATTGTTAATTCATCACCCCCCTACCTTAGCAAGTTTTTTTTCTTTCTTCAACCACTCCAACAATGTAATTAGTTGAAAATTAAAGAGACACTGGCACATTTGACAAATAGTGCGCCTCAAGCTTTTTCAAAATCGATATTTTTTGCGTGTTGTAAAGCTTTTATATACAAGCCCTCACCCCCAAAATGAAAGACCAATCAAATCAGCTTCCCTTTGGGTAAACAGAAACGATTTTAAATTTAACGTCGCTGGCGACGTTACTTCGCAGACAACGAAAATGGCTTTTAACACAAGAACACGCACGTGCCGATCTGTATGCATGTTTCTCATGCTATGCACCCTGCACACTGTTTTGACTGGTCTATAACCTTTGTGGTTTTAATATCATCTTAGTACGAGTCAAAAGATATTCATGTAATATAACACATTTGTTGATTAAAGTTTGGAAAACTTAAAAGTTGGCCTCAATTACCTGGATGTCTTTATCCAATCCTCATATCAATAATCCCTAGCTTTTTTGGGGTAGGGTTATTTTTATGTGTACAATAATTCTGTTCTTCCAATGTGCGCTAGAATATCATTTGAGAGCAAATTGAGAAATTTCATATTTGTGAAAATGTGCCAGTGGCCCACGCTTAATTGATTTTAGTTGACAGTAGTTTTAAAGGAATAAAAATACAGATTAACTGATTGGGAAGGCACAATGGTCACTGGGATTTACCCCCCCCCCCCCAACACAACCTGAAACTGAACATAAAAGCTGGAAATGAAATCCAACTTCAGCATTGGGAATTTCCATGACTTGTTTCCGAACCCAAATTCCCCACTGAAATGGGGGAAAGGGTTGGCCTACTTTTTTGGTTTATTATTTTTTAATAAAAAGGTCGAAATTTTAGAGCAAAATTTTTGACATCGGCCGCTTATCTTTGGTGGATGAGTATTCAAAATTGTCGCAAAAAGACTTTAGAGGTTGGAGGGAGTCCACTTTTTTGGTTAAAACTTATGTTCAAGAGGCCCCCAAAATAGTATTTCAAGGGTATGTGGTTCTCTTTTACATAAAGGTCCACGTTTTGGACCCCCCTTAAATAAATTCTATCTACCCTACAAGCCTGCTTTCTTGAGGATCCTATATTGGTCATTCTAACAAATGTAACATTAGGCAAGCAAGGAAATTAAAGCTTGTTGAAAAACTGTTAACAGTTAATTATATTTAACTATAACCTTTTAACTGTTAACAGCTTAATCCATCTCTTAAGTTCTGTTCCTCTTGTCATATCAAAATAAAAATATATCCATTGTATATGCTAATTTTATTATGTATAATTAAGTTTATCATAGGTAAAGCCTTTTTATTATTTTATTTCTAACAGAAAACAAGAGTTCCTTCCCCCACCCCTACCACCCCTCTCCCCCCAATTGCTCCATCACTAGAACTGCACTTAACAACACAGGGAAAACTGATCAAAAACGACACATGAACAATGAAATCCAAGAACATGCTCTTTGAAATTGATCTATCAAATTTAACTCAATTATAATAGCGATCACTCACTGCTTTAATCCCTCCCTTGGGATAGCTTTTGCTTGAAAGCCTCTATAATTTTCTGCAGCCATCTAACAAATATTTCCAATATGGTCACCAAATATTGAAAATTATTCTCATGTAATACCTATTTCCCTTGAATCTCTGGGCACAAGCCAGCTGTGATTTCAGCACATTCTGTGCTTGCTGCCTTCTCAATACAGCGCAGCCATGATACACATACACGTACCATAGCCACTGTGTAAATGTTCAGAACCAAATTCGGAATCCCCCTGATACATTGTGCCATTCGTCGATCAATTAACTGGTTCGCACCAGTTCCAACTGGAATTCCCCTCGCTATCAATAGAATTATTCGGTTCCCAAGGCTGCTGTCGTCCATGGGTACGGGTGAGTCGCCACACAGATCCATTGTGGGCAAACAAATAGGCATATCTTTTGGCTTGTTTGGTCATGGCCATGTTTCTGTCTACCTGTACAATTGGCCTTGGAAATTTTTAACTTTTGATTTATTACAAATTTAAAAACCTCCAAATCTGACTATACTAATTTCTAACTACCCAAAAACAAAAATACAAAGTTTCTCTTATGTGCTAATATTTTTATCACTTAAGCCACCCGCAGTAGCTAGACTATTGCAGTTAGCTAGTGTTTTGTTAGTAATATTATAAACTATTTTAATTTTAAGTATCAATGTTTTTCACATGAAACCATTTATATTTTTTAGTTAGTTATACCAGCACCCAATTTCCACATACCACATTTTGATCTAATACTCAGTGACTAATAGACTACTAATGAATTAGCCCAGGCATACTAGAATGCCTAACATTCCATACTACAGTCTGTTGGTTCGTGGCATAGCTATAGCACTGCCATAGCCACTTAGCCATGGGGAATGTCCCTAGTACAGACAGCCAGGGGATTTCCCAGACGCTCACTTTGAAGGTCTGGTGCACACAAGTATCCTCTATATATAATAATTTTGACCAACTGAGTTACTGATGTTAGATAGAATAACGTCAATGGCATTAACTGCTTTTTTAAAGTATATTATGTTACTTTTTTGTAGTTAGTGCATAAGGTATCCTTTGCTGGATTAAATACTTTCCTGAGGATGGTGCCCTCAACTTTTTTAAATGTTTTTTTGCATATGATTAATGCTTGTCCATAAACAATCACTGTGTGAAATAGCTAACACTCACTCGATCGCCTTCAAGAAGAAACTACAATTGTCTAACTAAAAAGTTTACTAAATCAAAAGAAAAATTCAATTCTCTAAAACCTTGGAATATTTAAATCATTTATATATGTTATCACTTACTACTTTTCTAGTTGACTATTTTTAATTTATACCAAAAAATTAATATTCCAAAATCTCTGAGTCTCTTCCTTCATCCTACTTAAAAGACACCAGGACATAAATTTAAAAAAATACCAATCACCCATGCACCCCACTGAAGTGGAATAAGCAAAAGGCTTGTATGTAATACATAATATGAGGTATCATGTTCCCTGCCAAGTGCTTCTGCATATGGCTTGAGATTAAAACACTGGGGCAAGTTCAAAACTTTATCGTGTGTGGGAATTAAATATATGTATTATTCTATTTATAACTAACTGAGTGTGCCAACTACATCTTGAGACAAAGAAGGTATCATGGTAGTGTTTCCACAAACACATGCAAGTGAAAATTTAGAGAAGTGTATCCATCACATAACAATTTCACTTCTGTCAGAGGTATTATATACAAGACCGAGGTACCGGGGACTTGAGATGTGCACTAAACATTCAGTGTAATCACAAGATTAGATAGCTATCTTTGCCTAGGCATCAATCCCAGGGGATGGGGGTATATAAACCCCTAATATTATGAATGGGAGGCGGGTTGTCAATACGATCATCCCCATGTTTGATGCCTGTGCATGTTTTTTTTGCACAAAATAACCTCATTTTTAACATGTAGGTTTTTAAAAATGGTAAATTGCCATGCGCTTCTTGCGTATCTTGTTCTGATTAACAATTTAACAAGTTGGTTCTAAATGGCAAATATTTGAAACTCGAACAGAAAGTAAGCAGTTTCTTGTCAGTCAAACAGGGTATTCATCCATAAATTTTCACCAAACCCATCCCCCCAATGTAAAAAGAAATTACACCACTGATCGTTGCTGTTTGTGAGCACTGCTCTCGTTTGTGGTGTTTATGGCTTTCAATCAACACTTGAAACTGATGGACTCTCACTTTGATTCAGGTGAATTTTTCCACAAACTTTGTTTAGGCTTCCCAGAGCAGGACAAAAGTGGGCCATCTCATAATAGGAATAACATTTACCTACATGTGGTATCTCTATGGATCATGTGCAGTCACCCTTCCAACCAGGGGCATTCATTGACAGAGAAACATAGGGGTCTTTGGGGAAGATGGCCAAATGCCGCAAAATAGGATTTTTGGTGAACAAATTTGCAAAATTTTCCCAAATGGGCTTGGGTCATTTTTTGTCAAATTTTTCCTAAAATATAGCTCTTTGGGTGTAAATTTTCAAAATTTCAGCCAAAATAGATCTTTGGTGACAGTGTAAAAAATTCTGAAAATATGGGGTGCTCGTGAATTTTAAAAAAATATGTTTGTCCTTTGGGTGACAACGATTCTGAAAATTGGGGTCGTACCAGCTTCATATGCAAATCACTTCCAAATGGGAGTGCACCCCCACGCGGGCCCTATACACAAGCCTACTTCAGTCAATTTTCAAAGTCACAGTCCCTGGTAGAGGGCAGAGAACATAAATGCCCATTTAGTTTTATTAAGGTGCTTGTTCCCTGATCATCGTTGGGGGCCCCTGCCTTCCCAATGTCATGTAACTTTTCTATCATATGAAGGCCAGAGTTTCTCATTGTCCATCCTAAATGTTAGTCTCCCAACTTGTTTTTTTCAGTGGCAGTTTTTTTGCACCCCCTTCCCAAAATAGGGAACAAGGTCCACCTTTTTGCAATTTTTCTTGATAAAAATGGCCAAAATACTAGAGAAAATTGTGACAAGAAAGTCCCCTTTTTTGGTGATGAATGTTAAAGTCAAAAGAGACATTTTTAGGGGTAGGTCCACTTTTGAAATCAAAGTCCACTTCTTTAAAAATCCCACACCTCCCCTAAATAAATCCTGCATAGACCCTGTTTTATCACTAAGGACCTCCCCATTTTTCAAACACAAAAAATTCAATAAAAGGGGACGGCCCGATTTAAGGATATGAAGCTTTCTTTCTTGATAAATTGGCCTTCACCCAAAACCCCCTCTGTAAGTTTTCGCGCCGATATTTCAAATCCGTTTTCATGCGAGAGGCTAAAAACGTAAATTTTGTTAAGCCCCATAGAGTACTGTGTAACTTAATATTGGTCGACCAAAATGGGCCACATCTTCGCTCATAGAACTTCCAAACCAAACATCTTTGGGCTCTAAGATTTCGAGGTAACTCAGAAAAATAGTATCTTTCTTTGACACCAAAATAGTGACCACTTCGGGTAAAATCTGGGCTTTGGGGACGAGCTAGTAGCGCTGATCGGGGCCATGGACCTTTAAAGAGATTGATAGCTATCCAATGTTACGCTTACCTACTAATAATGCACATTATTATACAATAGTCTGATAATTGAAACTTATATTTTGGCCCTCCAACAGCCTATACCTTTAACCATGATCATTTAGTTCTGTGAAACCGCAACCAAAGGACATTTTCTATTGAAAAACGCAATTGATAATCAAAAGTTCCAGTCAACTTTATCCCAGGGCCCGCACGCAAGCCTCCTTTTTGTCCATGCCAACACTGTTTCTGCCAGGCAACACGTCACCGTCCACCACACACTCATTTTGCACAACTCGACAAACCACAGTAAAGTAACTTTTATTATTTGGTGGCCGGGTGTTTGCACCCTGTTTGCTCAGTAACAATGGTGTTTTTCCTTATGGTGCATTTCACATGACGGGGATCAGGTGCAAAAGTAGTCCCCGGCTTCTCTATTCTTTTCTTTTGAGGTCACTACTCCCTCTGATTTAGAGCGAGGTTCCATCATGACAGGGAATTCCTTTTGTCAAATATCAATGACAGGATACCCAGGGCAGTTTGGAGGAAAAACAATACGGCTAGGGTAGCAAGTTTAAAAAACAAATTTGATGAAAAACAAGTGCCTGCGGACAATCTGTTTGCAGAATGATTATTTTACAAGTGGTTCCCATGATTCCGAGTATCCCTGCCCTGGACTTGCAATCTTAAAGGTTGAAACGAGAGATTGCACTCTCAGGTCCCCCTAAAAAATGAAAGTAGTACTGATTTTTGCCAGGATGTAAAGGCTTTCCGTCAAAATATCCCCATCTGAAAGGATTAAAGCTTAGAAATGTTTCTTTGGTACAAAATGTGAAATTTTAATCTCTATAGGAGCAGCAAATACGATTCAGTCTATGTTTATATGCATAATACGGCATATGAAAATCACCATTTTGTCTATCTTTTAAGGCGTCTTTAGCCAAAATACAAGGTAGAAACCTTATTGAGTGTATAATCTCTTGAAAATTACTATTATGGACACAATATTTGGTGCATCAACATCTTCGTTGCCACCTTTTAAAGTCAGATATATTGTTCATATTGAAGGGAAAAAAAATGACTCTTAGCTTTTTAGCAAGGGTGGAAAAAACACCAACCAGAACATTATTAAGCAACTATCATGTTGAAAACCAAATGCAGTTAAGGTCCTGGGAAACTCAGGAACATTGTTTGCTATTTAAAGATAGGTGAATCCCTATGTATAAAGAGAGAAACCTATGAGAGTTGATGGCTTAATGTTTAGTTGCACAGTGCAAATTTGTGTCTTAATATAAATGCTGACTCAGAAATTTCCCAGATATATAATTTTTTGTGCATTAATTGAAATAAATTAACTAAAATTAAAGAGTCACCTAAACTGCTAAAAAATCTTAGATGAAATTGGAAATATTTTGTTTTGCTGTTTTGAAAGCGTATTAGCAGCGGAATGCGAGAGAATCAACAAAATGTGGAAATACAATTTTTGAACTATAAATCAGGGATAGTGTGTACAATTCCATATAAAACGTGCATTTCATGGGTATAACAACCCACCAAATAGTGAAAAAAATGAAGTAAGTGAGGAAATTTGTCATAAACCGTCTCCCGCAAATAAACATACACAGCGAGTGACCTCTCAAAACTACACTAAACAGCTGATTGTGATTTACACCAGTACAAATACACAAAGATCAACAATGTTTGTGGTTGAGGTCAAACTGTAATTGATCATAGTGACACGGCACGCTTAAAATGTGAGATATTCACGGGGAAAGGCTGTTTTGATCTCAGTCGAATTTTGAATAATGCACGTTAGAAATTAGAGAATCAGATAAAAAGTACTGCCTTGCTTTAATACTGGATTTCAAACCAACCACTTGCAAGTTATGTTTGGCATATCTACCAGTACAAAAATATGAATTTTTGAATATTTTTTGAGTTTCTGATTAGCTTATCATCGACATGCTCATCCCTTTACCAAGTTAACAGTACCATAGCAGGGACCATAGGATAACTGTTTTATTATTAACATTACGGGATCCGCATCGATCACAACTCCAGTCAAGGCAGTTGTCAAAAATATGTGTTTTTTAAATTAAAAAAATTAAAATGTGGGTAAGTTTTACATTACCTTTCTGTTTGGTTAATTATTTTTTCAGATAAGAGCAACTCAGAGGGAAACTGTTATCATGCAGAGTACTAGACCCTCGCTCTTTTATGAGTCTGTCATAGATCCTATTTTTTGGTATAAATTTTACCAAAACAACCCTTATTTACAATGAATTGGAAACGCAGGCCATAACATTATTCTTCCACGGCAAAAATAATGTTTCGTCGGTTTCATTTGTCGTAAAGAGAGTACCGGTTCCCAAAATCATACCTTTTATCTCATTCTTAAAGAGCTTTATAATTTAAGGTCATATTTCCCCCATCTTCGCATCCTTATGGCTTAAATCCGAGTAAGTAGTAAGTGTCCCGTATGGACAGTAACTAACTAAATAATCTGATTTTTTCCTGTATGTTAGGATGCCTATACGTGTTACAGACATACAAAAATCTGCTTTAAGATGATTTTTTTGTATTTTCCTCATTTGGCAAATCACTGGTAGTGCCTTTAAACTTCGTTCAATAAATTTTAGTAATATCATGATAATTTGGGAATCAAGAATTATTGACTTCAAAAACTGTCGGGGGTATTGGCTTAACCCGCGCAAAACATTGCATCTCCAATAACGTTCATTTAGATTTAAATATTCAAATTTTAAAAAGTTTGATGAGATACTTTTATTTCAAAGTCTGCCATCCTACCATTAAGTCTTTTGAAAAAGCACTCGGTTATACCAAATGTTGATCGAGTTAAATTCACTGTTGCTGTTAAAGATGGCATGTCCTACCCCCTGACAGTGGCAGATGTTGAAATAGAGGCAGGCCTTTCAACTTTGCTTCCACCAGACGATGACAGCCAGCCTCATCAATATAGCAACCACCTAAAATTCAAAGAAATTATTAAGCAATACAGATGCCCCGGCAGAGTGCAAACCATTTGGGTGATTTGATGTTGGTCGGTCATGGGTATTCCCATGACCCACGTACAACCTCATTCTTGTCCTTTATTCTTTGACAACATATATGAGTGCATCAATGATGCAGTAACTATCAATTGAGTTGGATATGGAATTGTATAGTTAGCATTATGAACAGAATGGTATTAAAAATAGAATCAATATAAGTTTAGAAGAAATATGTCACAGGTGGGGTGAAAGGTTAGTGGTCATTAAAGATCAATCTGTGCACACTCCATGTGCACTTGTCCCAGTTTTTTAAGCAATTTTAATGGTTAAGCTCCCAATTTTGCCAATTTGCAGACACTTATAACCAAATTTCATCAATTTGACAGTGGGATTCTGTAGAGTCCGCTTTCCTTGGTAGATGAGCCATTCCTGCAATGTGTAATAGGCACAATAATGAAATGACAGTGAATGGGTGGGGTCTGATGGTTACAGGCGGAGACAACGACAACACTGATGCAGATTTCACATTATGCCCACAAAATCGCCCTTTCTGCTTATCCAGGGTGATACCAAATGGGTAAAAGCTTGTGTAGGGTCATTAAAGGTCAATCAGCTTTACATGTACCCCTTGTCTTGGGCCAGTGGTTCTTTTGATTAAGCTTGAGGGTCACAGCATTTGCAGTGTATAGAATTTGACAAAATGGAGTCAATTCACAGAGAAAGGTCCATTAGAGACCACGTCTGTACCTATCCCATATTGGGACAGGCATACCCCTTAATTCCTGGATCAGTAATTGCTGTTAGTATGTCATAGCTTTTTGTGAAATACGTGTTATAGATGTTAGACAATAGTAAATCTTTATTTATTCAGGTTACTCGGTTCAGTTTACAAAAACTGGTCTCCCATGAGACGCGCCTGACGAATACATAATATACAAAAGCCATGTAAAATACAAAATAATACATATGAATAATAATTACAAATCAATAAGAGGACAAAATATAACATAAACTCACTCTAGAACATATATTGAAAGTAGTTTATGTTCATAGAAAATAATTACACCTTACATCATCGGGAGGCTGTTCCAATTGTACTCCCTCTAAAAATAAGTGTACGCTTTTCCTGGTATGATGTTAAAAGATGGAATTACAAGAGTGTTGGAAGATTGACTACGTATTCTTGTAATGAACATCAGAAATAGACCTAAACTGAGAATGAAAGATAAGATGGGGCATAATTTTTAAGACATTTGAAAACAACCAAATAAGCTGATTTTGCCATCTTTGTCAAGTTTATCCCATTTTAAAGTAGATCATCAAGTCATTATTGAGGTTCTAATATCAGCAGATAAAAGAACACGAGCAGCTTGTTTTGCAGAATTTGAAGAGAGTTAGAATATTCACTTTTTGCAGTTAGACCAAACGGGACTGCAATAGTCCCAAACTATGGAAAAACTAAAGCATTGGCTACCAGATTAGGGTGTTTGAAGGAAGATAAAACTTAACTCTTCGAATAACACCAATGCGTTTTGAAATAATTGATGATAATAATCAACATTCTCAACCAAGAGAAAATTGGGTCAAAGACACACTAATTACTTGAATTTGTCAACTCTTTCCTATATCTGCATTATCATACATCAGATTAATATCACTAAATTTATTAACAGACATTTTTTGGTCCAAAGATCATGAATTGTGGTTTTTCTTTATGTTCAAAGTCATTTGGTTGTTTGCAAACCACTGGTGCAAATCTTTAGACAAATTATCATTCAATATTCCAACTGAAAGATTTGTGGATCTGATGACGTAAAGAGTAATGTATGTCATCGCCATACATAACGCACTTACAACTGATCTAGCAGGAAGAGAATTTACAATAATAATAAATAATAGGGCCCTAAAATTTATCCTGTGGAATTCCAAATCAATATTTAATATCAGATAGTAGAATTGATACACACGCTTGTGTTCTACCACCAAGATAAGAATAAAAATGGAGTCAAAACGTCCATGTAGGGGTTATGAAAGGTCAGTTGACATATACCCTGTGAGTGTGTTGGGCCAGTGGTTCTTTTTGAGCAGATTTTGGGGTTATACAACTCTTACTTGAAGACAAACTATTGTTTATGTATATTGTCAAAGGGTCAATGTACGGTTGGGGGTAATTAGAGGTAAATCCGTGTACACCACAAGTCTTTTGCCAGGGTGGTTTTGATCTTCATGGTAGCCACAGCACTTGTATTTGTCAAGTGAACCGGTTTTAAACCAAAATGTATCAAAGTCACATAAGGTCAGTAGAGGTCATATGTGTATATGTTATATGATTACTGGACCGGTGGTTGTTTTTAAGTAAGGTTTGTCAGCGCAATTTATTTGCGAAAATTTACAAAATGGGGTCAAAGGTCATGCAGGGTCATTAAGGTCAATTGGCATATAACCCATGTGTCTTGGGCCAGTGGTTCTTTTGAGCAAGTTTGGTGACTATTTCAAAAATGTGCCAGTGCCGCTTTAAGAAAACATTCATATACAACCATACTTTGTTCACTGGATCCTGTGTAATATGAGGTAATAAATACACAATGAAATCTAAAATGATACTTTCATTCCCAACTCTTTTCCTCATTTTCATGCAGTAACCATGGAAGGAGGACCTCTTAAATCTGAGTGGGAGCCAGATTGAAAAATTATGGACAGACCGAAAAGTTGCCTAATCACACACCCGGGGAATCACACCAAGTATGTGTCTTTGACTGATGCACTGCAGATTGTCATAGCAGGAAGACAACCCAAGATGAAAATCTTGCCAAAGTTCTGAAAGCAGTTGAAAGCACCTAAGAATTACAAAAGATAGCTGATTTAGGTAAAGTCGTCATGAAGAAAGGTTAACTACAAATAAAATGGGCCAAAACCGGGCCAAAATGCACTCTGGGAAAATCATGAACTTGCCCTTTCTGAACGACCCCTGTTACACCCCAGAAGGAGGCCCCATTTGACCATGAATGAGCTTTCACCCCAATCAATCAATGACATAAATAAAGAAATTTTGATTTCTAAATTCATTTTGTAATTTGCAATATACATGTATTAGGGTACTATGAGACTGACTGCCTGTTATATGCTCAACTAGTCCAGTAGCTGTGCCAAGAGGGGCATTGGGGAAATTTCCAAGAGTCAATCCTTGTCTCTGGGAAAACCAAAAAAATCAATAAATCACAGAATTTTAACTAATTTTTGTTTTCCCTGGTACCACATCAGACATGAAAAAGGAATACCATAACATTTATGTGAAAAGGTCTGATTGTAGACTGTATCATAAATTTCTCCTTTTTCACAAAATGGTGCAGATAAGTCCTGTGATCATTTGCATAGCTGTTTGAAAGTCTCATTTATTAGGACAAAACCAAAATAAAACAAAAAATAGTACTGGCAACACAATTTTGACAACTAATTTGAATTATTTATACCAATGACTTCATCCTGTGTAAATTCTACGAAATTTCATTGCGGGCAAATATGATTTTTCTTAAAAATCTAGTTTAACACGTCTCCCTATGGGGAATTGACATATAGAGGGCTCTATGACATACAAATCCTGACCTTTGTAGGCCTATATGGCAAGATTCCCACAATGGATTTTTCTGATTTTGCAGAGGTAATAAATAGCTCTTGTAGATGCCTACTTATTCAGCTGTCACAATCGTGTAGCCATTGCTTGAAATTGCTCTAAAAATAAAAGAGACGATTTGAATGGGGTCAAACAGCTGTGTTTGATTCTTGACTAGACCTCCCGAGATAGACCTATTCTGCTTTCCCTGGCAGTAGCATTCAACATGTCAATTAAAGAGACAC
Source organism: Ophioderma brevispina (assembly GCA_023653785.1). Classification (NCBI taxonomy): domain Eukaryota; kingdom Metazoa; phylum Echinodermata; class Ophiuroidea; order Amphilepidida; family Ophiodermatidae; genus Ophioderma; species Ophioderma brevispina. The sequence continues at coordinate 35,511 of JAMKCH010011183.1, read as the reverse complement.
TGGAACATTTGAAAAAAGTGTGCCCTCAAGATTTTTCAAAAAAGTAAAGCACATTAGCCCTCACCTGAAATGATTAAGCCCAAATCAGCTGCCCTTTATGGGTAAGCGGAACAATTTTATAATGAAATGACTCTGGAGTCATTAATTCAGCAGACAACGGAAATGATGTTTAAAATCAAGAAAACATGCCGGAGTTGATTCCCACAGCATCCACCCTGTTTGACTGATTTGTCACCTTTGTGGTTTTATTATCGATGAGTGCAAGTCTAAGGTATTCATGTAATAGACACATTTGTTGATTAAAGTTACAGCAAACTTAAAAGTTGGCCTAAAAATTACCTGGATGTCTTTGACCTCTTATTAATACCTGTATCTGTTCTTGGGTATGTCATTTTTATGTGTAAAATATATCTGTTTGCTATCTTCCAATGGCCTAGACTATCATTTGTGAGCAAATTTAAGAAATTGCATATTTTGTGAAAATGTGACAGTGTCGCTTTAACATCCATTGTGTCCACCTGTGCCTTCTACTACACTACCCAAATTCCGGTAAACATTTTATATAGAAGTCCCAAAAATGCAAAATGAGGGGGATTACATGGTTGGGCAGTAGGCTTGACGGAAATCAATGACAATGCGTGGGACTTCTGTATGAAACGTCTACCAAATGATCCACAACGTTTTTCCCAAAAATGTTGCCCATCCAACATACAATTTGTGCCAGCTTGTGATCATTTGAATTCTGAATAGACTATTCTACTCTCCCTGCTGCAAGCATTCCCATGTGATAAAGTTAGCAGCACAAATACAATACTGATCAAAAAGGCGCCAAAGTATGAGCGGGCCAAATAAAGCAACTTCACTGCCAAATGTTATTACCACTACAAGAGCAGCATGATTTACCTGCCACAGGAATGTGAATAAGCGTTAAACAGTAGCATGTTGCTTTATGAGAAAGAGTTTGCAGATATAATGACCACACTGCAGAGAACATGGTCTGATACACTACACTTGCCACCAATGCAATTCCAATTCAGATTTGATTTCAGTGCAAATTTGTTAGATACAGGGTAAGTCTTTGTCTATTCATTGTTTCTTAAGTACCTGTGTGGTAATGCATGCATGGGGTGGTGCATAAAATGAATTCTGAAATGTGCAGAAATGGTCATATTTTTTTTGTCTCAAGGAGAAAAATTTTAGGTGTTTGGGGGGTGGTTCTTATGGAATGATGTAAAAAAACCTTTGAGGTGGTAATGTCCCCCCTTGTTCCACCCTTCCAATTTAGAATAATGTTACTGCTTTAATTGGAGAAAATACCCAAGTAACTTAATTTATTTATATAGGTAGAGCAGAGGGTGTTTTTTGAAATCAATCCCACAATGCATTGCAAGTGCCTATACTGTACTGTATAAAAACATGTGTTAGTATTAAGGATAAAAAGTGTTCAAGAGTTTAAGAACCACAGACATTTCATACTCATGCAAAAAATTCCCTAATCTAACACCTGTGGGCTAAAATGAGTTTAAAAGTCAGGAATTTTTACTGTTAAGTATAGGATTTTGTGGGATCACCATGACCTTATTGGGATGAAATTTCCCAAACTGAGTCTTGTGGGATTGACTCAATACACCATCTGAGGTAGAGCCATTGAGAATCATACGGGCAGTAGCAGTAAATGAACATTCACATTTTCTATTTCAGTTCCTTATGGAGGCAGAAAATTTCTGGAGTAAGTAGGTGAAGAGGATGAAGAAACACTCGCATCTATGCCTCAGCTCAAGGTAAAGATATAGGATTAAATCTAACCCTATCAACAGGGAAGATACAGAGAGTGGCAGGATGGTAGGTTTCTATGAGATTTTGGCCCAAAATTATGCCCCAGACATATGGTCCTGACATGATGGTTTGGAGCATAATAGACTGGAAAAATATTCTAAGTCAAATCAGTGCTCCAGGAGCATAATTAATCGGGAGAAATATCTAGTCAAATCCTGCTCCAGGAGATTTGCCCAGATGGCTCCTGGGCTGTGCATTCAAAATTTACTTAGAATATTTCTCCAAATGATTAGCTCAAGGGGACTATATGGTCCACGGCATAAGTTCGGGACAAAATCTCATAGAAAACGGTTTTGTAGAGGGTGGTACAAGGGCAGGATTGGTTTCTGATATGAATGTTAGTTAGTAAATGTACCAGTATCAGCATGTTTACATAGTCTGTGGCGCGTAACTTTCAGATGGAAATTACATGCACCAGTTAGCTCACAACGTACTATACTCGTATTATAATATTGACTATGGTTGTGTATTATGTGTTAGTAGGAAAAACCAAATTCCATTTTCTTCACCATACACAAAAATAAATTATTATTACATAATAATTTGGTCTGGGAAAATAAAAGCCTAATATGTACACCCAATTGGCCAAATATACCAAAATTGACCCAAATGGGTGTAATCAGAATCCTCTAAATCCAAGGGGTGAGTTCAGACCAAAAGGGTAATTGTGGTAAGAAATCCAGTTGACGATTGAATATTATTAAAGTATATGATTTAATGCCCCCCCCCCAAAAAAGTTGTCTCAGCTTCGGAGCTCAAAACCCTAGAAGGCGATGTATGGTTTAAGTAAAAAACGCTATGCATATGCAGAAACTGTTTTCATTGCATTTTTGGACCACTCCTTTTTTTTTCTTTAAAAAAGAAATGCAGTAAAATGTGTATATTTACACGTATGTGAGAGGGAAGCGGGAATAATTGACAGGCTCTTGTATCAAGTAGAGAACATGAAGACAAAAATCAGAATGGTACCTTAATGGAGGAAAAATTACATTTCTATCAGAGACTGTAGAAACTCTGTCAAGTACCCAATTGCATTGAAGAGATTATTTGTGGGATGTACGAGTGCATTGAGAGCATATGTCAAAATATGCGATTCCCCTGTAATGAGCATAAGCACCCAGTTCAGGTGAGGATGATTACAGGGCCTCATTAGAGTATTATTTGTATCAGAAGTATGAACCAATGAATGGAGTTGGTAGAGCGCATTGAAAAAGGCTAGTAGGCGCCAGTTGAGATCCCTTGCCTTAAATTAAGTATTTGGGACCTTGCTATTTATTTGTCACATGTATTTATTCCCATGTGCGTATATATCATGATATATTGTTGTTTCTGGGATTCCAGATTGCAATTAAGTAACCTTCAGATTTTTTCTTGCTTACAGAATTTTATAGGAGTTTATTTACAGGGAAAGAATAAAACCACAAAGCAATTAACAAGCTGCTGGCCTGAGTAGCACAACCACTGCCTACCACAAGGGGTAATTGTGAGTTTTATACTAGACTAGAGTATCAGTGTGAACAACAGACACCTGGGAGTGTACCAATTTATGTTTATTCCCATAGATGGGTAGCCACTGAATGCTAGGGACCAATTTAAAACCTGAAAACACAAGGTAAAAAATATTGACAATAACTGTCAATAATACAAGACAGTGTGAAAATAAAATAGCAAGTTGTCGGTTTTAGCGGATATTCACTCACCCAACCAGCCCAAAATATAAAGAAAAGATAGGAAAAATGTAGTTTAACTGGCCCTTGAACCACACATATCTTACAAATATATTTGGATCTTTTGATCACAGCATTATTAGAGTTGAGAACCTCTGATTTATGGGATCAGACATTTTAAAACTAACGGGAGGCATAAAATAGTAGTGTTCACTAAAATGCTCTCTCTATAACCCTCCTCTCTTCGCTCTGTATTCCCCTCTCTCTTTACCTCACTTTTCTTTCATGGATGCACATGAATGGGCGGGGGGGCATTTCCAACCATTTTCCAACGGGGGACACAATAAAAGTGTCTTCCCATCCCCTTTTTAAAGCTTGGATATTTCCCACGGATGCATGATACTACAATCTTTGTCATAATTGTTGGGAACAATTCGTGCAGATTGGTTCACGCACCCTCAATCAGTGGTGCTGAGCACGGAACCACTTGTCATTCCCGCGCTGCATAATTATTTTCAACACTTGACTGGGAAGGGGATGGGGAGGGGGAAAGAAAAGTTATAGTACAATGCATTTTCAAGCCTATATCTCTCACATAGCTGCCAATATTAACAGGAGTGCCAAAGACTTATGACAAGATTGATTACTCACAAATGTGACAGTAACACTTAAAGGCTGACCTCAGAGATTTCAAAATATAATTATTTTGGTCGTAATTAAAATAGTCATCCAGAATTAAGAAAGTCACCTAAAAGCTTAATTGTATCAAAGTGAGAGAATCAGATTTTCCTTTTTCATACAGTAAATATTTATGCACAGTGTATATAGTGCCATAGGATACTGTGTATAACAAAATTCGGGGACCGAATTTATAACAAAGTTGTGATTCTATATTTAGGACTTCGATTTGAGCTTATAGGGTGATTATATATGGACAAGCATATGAATATGCAAACAAACACGATATGTTTGAAAATGAGTGCGCCCTTCTTGGGGAAATCTCTTACTCAGCCTTTAACAACAGAAAACATACTCTCTAACCTATTAATTAAGTTTTCCAAGGTTAGCCTGCCAAAGGGTTTGTGAATCCAATTTAGTGCAGAGCCCACCCTATAAGTTGAGAAACGACAATGCCTTCTGTGAATTGCCTGATCATTGTGACCAATCTTGGTACCCTTTACGCATGCAACATCCTGTCCATGCAAACTCCAGGGGGCAGCCTATTAAGAAAAAAGATCTCAAAAACAAACAAATGCAAGTTTTGGGCTATAATTTTTGGTCCACTTCCAAAATTAGAAATAGAAAGGCCCTCAAATCCCCTGAGAATTCCAAAATTGAGTCAAAAATAAATATCCAAAACACAGCAATTTAACCCTTTCCCTGGACCCGTATGCTAGGCACATATGGCCTCACACCCCAAGGACTTTATGGATAAACGATTGGCAATTATTGACCTCCCGGCAAAACATGTGTGGGCACATGTGCTGATATCGGGTTGAAGTTTCATGAATAAAAGGCCTAAGGCGAGACACTCTGCTAGAAAATCTAGGGCAGTCTGCGTTCAGCCTTGCTTATGTATCAGATAGGTTTGAAGAATGGTTCAAGTTGACGGCCCTAAAAACAATGAAACCGATGAAGTGAAACTGGGCTAGTAGCCCAAAGTCGGGGGAAAGTGTTAATGTCAAATGCCCAATACTGCAATTAAAGACACATGAGAACATTTCCAGACCAGAAAGAAGCGCACCCACAATTTTTGTCGAACCATGGTTTTTTTTGGTCCCGCAAACTTCTGTTGGCGAAGGGGCACTATAGAAATTGACTGCCCGGGGTGTGTGTGTGCGTGTCTGTGTCAACTCGATATCTTGGAACTAAGCAAGGTGGGTTGTCATCTTCGCAACATAGATGATCTCTAGTATGCGCTGGTGGTTATGGGGTCCGAAGTGGGTCATGTGTAATGGGTCAAAGGTCAATGAGGTCAAAAATATGGCAAAAAAATAGGGTTTTTTTGTTTGTTTTAAATTGCTATTCAACCTTGTCAACACAATATCTTTTGATATAAGCAATTAGTAGGTCCTTATGTAATTTGGTGGCTTTTTATGGAGATTAGGAAAACTTATGTGCACGAATAAGAAAATCAAGTTGGCATTTTTTAAACTACCTATGGCGGCCATTTTGGAATTCAAAATGGCCGCCAATTTTTTGCTTCATATTCAGTCTCTGAGGAATTGTTAGAAGCATGATCTGTCTGTCTATACCCATGTTGTTTAAGGGTCAAGAACAATAAGATCATTGATAATACATCAGATCATTTGGTTTTGGCGACCCATATTTAAAGTTAAAAATGGCCAACAAATAAGTCGATTTTTGCCCAGATCTCCAGTTTATGAGACTGATAGAGGATGCTTCCAGTTGTTTATATCCATGTTCATGGGCTAGGAATTCATAAGTATCTTTGATAGCTATGAACATTGGATCAATTGGTTTATGTACATCCATTTTAAAGTTTCAAAGTGGCCGCTTATAAGCGGGCAGTATGCGAGCAGATTTCAGACAGTTTACCTGCAAAAATGTGACAATGTTACACATTGATATATGTCTGTTACCTGCCCATGCCTGCAGAAAATATATTATCTGGGAAGAATTTCGTTTTTCCGACAAGCTCAAAATTCAAGATGGTGGTCCATATGGCCACTTTTTCAAATCTTTTGTAAAGTAGGACCAACTCTGTAATATGTGTCGTCGGATCATCCAGAAGGATAATAACATTTGTTAATTATAATCTGAGGCTATAGGTTCTTGACAATTAGAAAGGTCAATCTGGATCATTTTGCTTCGTTATAGCAGGCTCCCATTCAAATGGGGGTCATTTAATGCCATCTTCACAGATTAAAAAAATCTCTTAATTGCAATACCTGTTGTATATTTGGTTATCTCATCAATAAATGGGCTATACAATTACATAATAATTGATATGTACCTTACAATTAAGGTAAAAGCGTTTACCAAATAAAAATGAATTTCTGTGGTTTGGCCTAAACACAAAAAAGATGATAGATTTAAGCGTTATTGAACATTGATGATAGAACAGTAATCTATAGTATAAGAAACAGGACACAATCTATAAAACAAATTCCTAAGACAATATATGCCAATTTAAAGACACGCCCTACTCTGGTGAACTTTCATGCCTACTCTCTTAAAAGTAACGGACCAAAAAGTTTTAAATGCCCTGTCATCCACTGACCTCTTTTGGAGAGGAAGAGTGAGGAGAGTTTGTTATTCTAACCACCCACAAGACTATGGCCGCGAGGAATATATACCAAAGAGAGGTAATTTCGAACAGTATGGATGGCATGGCTACATCCGGGGGAAAAATTTTTGTGGTTAGAACATATGCACGACTCTTTGAATTATGTTCCCCCCTCTCTCCCCATCAATGTGAGCCACCTATGTACTCAACATCCTTGTAACTTCTACAACATTGATTGATAGGGGTGGGGCAGGTGAGTTTGAGGAAGAGACAAGTTTCGCCTCATTTTGAAACATGGCATCAGTCAAAACCAATACATTGTAAAAATAGACCATATTTAACACTGAGTGATGAGTGTTCTAACAACTTTTTTTTCCCGATTGTGATATAGTCTTGAAGTAAGAAGCATACGCTTAAAGACATGCTCACTGACAGGTAGCCAATGGAGTATTTGGTGTCCTTCTGTCCTTCTTTGTTAGGAATATGGATTTGGACCTCTTATGCTTGGACCTTAAAAAGAAATTGTTTGTTAACATGCTCCCAATTCAAGGTGGTAACCAATATGCATTACCCACCCCCGGCCCCAATTCTGGGACCTTTAAAACTAGAAATGTTATATATCTGTCATTAATATAATTTTATATTTGGTTCATACATCCCAAAATCATTAATGAAAAGATGAAAAAGATAGAAGGCCTTATGTATTAGAAAGCCATATATGTCAGCTATGTTTCCTAAACATATCAATAGACGATTGTCAGATCTCATAATTGCATATCGTTTTGTGTACCATTTTCACCCGGGACTTGTAACAAAGTTCTGTTTACAAAAAAATCTGTTGTTCGTTGCGTCGCCGGACTGTGCCTCTAAAAACTACCATACGAATACCTCTTCACGTAAAGTTAATCTGAAGAAATGTACAAGAATATCATATGAACAAAAAGATAGACCGAGGCACTGATTGTTGACATTACGACAAAAGGTGGTATTTTCGATCATAACCAGGCCCTACGTGTCACTAAGTAGTGCATCGTCACAGAATATAAGGTAAAGGTCTAGTATTTTAATATAAGTACGCCAAAACGAGTGCATTATGGGGATCATACAAATCGTTATTCAGATAGGCACAATATGGACACCTCAAAAACACTAAAATTTATTGAATTGTCAGTTATATATTTCGTTATGATCAGGAAGTGTAAAGCCAAAGTGTCAAACGAAGTACATTAAGGAAAATCCTATCTATTCATTTTTGTTGTTTCAACATGCTCACACTTCATATGGCACCTTATGAACTTTAAAATTAATTGCCAATATACCTATAATCCATGAACTACTAAACAAGTGTGAAATTAAAGATGGTGAGATATGTCTTTGACCTCATTATATATTTTTTTATTTATTCACGTACTTAAAATCCAAATGGCCACAAATGCAGATGTTTATGAACGATAGGTTGTCGTATAATATTATTGTCCACAAATTACTATTAAAATTGTTTATTAAAAGTATGAGATATAAAGGCTTTGAACATAAAAGCTTTTTATGACATCTTGATTTTTTTCAAGACATTGTTTAAAAATTCAACTAAATGTCAATATGGCGACCTTCAAAGATATTTGAAATTTATACATTGCCATAGCAGTATTATCTGTATAATTGTTGATGAATTAAATACAAAGGTATGAACATGCGATATTTGTCTTTGAATACTCCGACTATAAGAAACGGTTAGAAGGCATGATTGAGGGTTCTCTTTGTTACCCTTGCATTAAAATTCAATATGGCGGCAAATAATGCGCATCTTTCAGGAATCTTTCAGAACTTGTTAAGTACCATAATTAGTAATTTATTGACCCCCATCTCCTGTTATGCATATTAACCAAGAAAAATGGAAAATACATCACTTTGTAATGCTTAGAGGACATATCTCGCGTTTTACACGTTTATCATAAAAATTCTGGTATATGCTAAATAATATATACAGAATAGGTATGAAAGTTGATTATTTTTGAGATCTTGAGGTGGCCATTTGTGGTTCCATCTTGAATTCTAAGAATGTGTACCAAAGCAAAAAACATCAAACTATGACCTTCTATAGGACAACTTTACCTGTTTTATCAAAACTTCTGAATGGTATAAAACTACAATATCGAGAGATAATTTAAGATTTTAGTAATTTCTAGCTTTTTAAGATCCTTGGAAGCAGATCTACTGGCCGCCAGCTTGAATTGACGAGGCCTGTTAACGAACTGTCAGGTCAGAATGTCAGAGTACAAGACTTCTTATTATTGTTAGAGTCATTTTATTTCAGACTTAAACTTGTAAACTGATTATTTCTTTGGCAGGGGAACCTGTAAATAGTTCACTACTATGTGTTTGCATAACCTTTCATAGGGAAACAGTTTTACTTGGGCAGCCATTGGGCAAAATTCAAAATGGCTGCCATGTCCACAATGTCCGTTGTTGTTACAATGTTACTGGACCTGGACCCGGAAAACATGCGTATAGCCTGAGGGTATTAGACACTAGAATCAAAGAAGTTACTCGTATGATGAGACAAAAATGTTGGGGGATAGAAAATGGCTTCCCCTTGGTGGCCATTTTGTGAAATTCAAAGGGCTTCCACAAACCAAAGGGTCCATTGTTGTTCTAAAAATGTTTTATGGATTCCTGGAACCTGAAAACATGGGTATAGACGCCAAAACTCATGTCTCTACTAGATTCAGAGACAGGTATGACCAAAAACAACTTCCCTTGGAAGCCATTTTGAATTTCAACATGGCCGCGAATGCACTGATCTAAGTTGTTGCATGAGATCGACATCCTCCAAAATAGGTTTAGATGTTGAATTACATTATATGTAATTTAAAAAGCCCAAGAGATATAGCATATGTTTGATAGTGTTCAAAATGGCGGCCATTTTGAAATCCCAAGATGGCCGCTGATACGCATTTAAAAAAAATACAAAACTTTGTTTTTAAATTTAAATTTCTATCTTGAGGCATTTTTTGTCTTAAGAAAAAATGCAAAAAAAGTAGCAAGCTCCCATAAAAAGCCAACAAATAGAAATATTTGAAACATTAGTGAACCTGACTTATGGGTGTCCATCTTTGCCACCATATGGTCGCTTAAGAGGCGGCGGATATGATGAAGTTCGGAGAGATTGGGTAATGTGCAATGGGTCTCAAAGGTCAAATGTAAAAAATTACTTTAAACCTGTAAATTTTGTTAGGATGATGAAGAACTTGTGGGTGTGCTCAACATTAGGTGCAAAAAAAAATGAAGGGTCTTGCAAGTCATGTGGGGTGTTTTATAAAGGTGTCCAAATCCATCCCTAAAATGTGGTAGGATGATGATGAAACTTGGAGAAAGTGGTCCAATATTCAGTGCTGAATTTGTGAAGGTCATTTCAAGGTCATGCGGGGTCATCCAAGGTCAAATCACTATGGCATCGTCGTCTATGGTCATATAACCTGGTGGTTGCAGTCAACAAATTTGATGCCAATTTTTTTCAAGGTTCATTTCTGGGTCATCTGGGGTCATCTGAGGTCAATTCACGAAATGGTTTGTATGTTAAAGAAATTGGTGCGGTGTCGTCAACTGAACCAGATTTTCAAGTCAAACTGGGGTCATCCAAGGTATCGAAAATGCATGGTAGGAGGCTCTCTGGTTCCATCACAATCCTCCCTGTGATCTTTAACTAGTTACTTGTCCTCCTTTTAACTATGCGACGAAGGGAGGACCTGTCGGGGTTCGAGAACCGCTTGTTGCATCTTGGAAATGGCTTACCAATGTATTACGATCACGCCTGATGAAGCTGATAAGTCGAATTACACCGTAATAAGATGATGATGTTTCTGTCGTGCCGACAGTAATTCAAAGGTTTCTATGGGGAACGATAGATAGCAGGCAAGTTCACAAACAAGGTTTGCAGTTTTCCTTTTTGTACTTGTTGTCCTTATAAACCTTTAGAAACAATCTTGGTCGGTGGTTTCTACAATCGACCAGTGAAATTTGAGAGAAATTCATTATCCTAAAAAAATTCAGCTCCGTAACTTTTAAGCCTTGAGCATAAATAGAGCTTAAAGCAATGAATATGCAAGTTTTTTGACAGAGCGCCCCCAATTTTTAAAAAAAACAATTAGATTTTTTACAAGGTTACATTGGTAACTGGCTAGTAAACATACCTGTGATGGTTATAAGCTCGAATGTTTGGTTACAAAACGAAGCGAATTTTTTAATTCGAATAATTATCGGGGATCCCGGTAGGTAATTAAATTCAACGGCTGCTCGGAAACGGCCCTACAATGTGAAATAGCCGGGGAAATAGCGCCATGTACGTGTCTATGCTCATCCATTAATTGATGTATTGGTTCAGGCAAGTCAGTTAGAGGTTATCTTATCGAGGTGGACTATTTCATCATGGGACGGACATAAACGTAGCATTCCAGCTCTGCCGTTAAGTTACAAAATCGTTATTTTATGATAAATACCATTCTTAGCATTCTCGTTCGCAGGTATAGTTTCCAGACAATTACCATACGTAACTGTACCAAAAATATCAAAATTTTGAAAAAGGTGGGCGATCTTAAAAAAATGTGCAATTATTGCTTAAAGGTGGGTTTGATTTATTTGTATCGTGATCCACTTGATATGAGAGCTAGCACCTGCATACCTTACCCGCAACTAGATTCAGATTATCCTCAACCTTTTGACAAACAGGGTGTCGATAAAATCATCATCAAACACGTTACAAAAAGCAAGTTTTTTAATGCTATGTAGCATGCAATCCAATCACCCCCCCCCATTTAGACTACTTGCTTACTAAACCCTGTAACTTGGAAACACATACTCTTTTCGCAATTTGTAATCCTACCTTACACATGTTCAGAAATTTCTACCAATGTTACGAACATAGCTTTTTAGTGTATGGCATCTGGGAAAACACACCAAACGTTGATGGATTACATGTTTAAGGCCCATGACCCGATTGCTAATAGTCTCTATCCCCCAAACCCCATACTTTACAAGAGGTGGTCAAAATGTGGTATCTGAATCTGAAAGAAAGCTAATATTTTCTCATTACCCTGTGAATCTTAGGGCTAAAGAGGTTTGGTTTGGAAGGTGAGCGAAATGTGCCACATTCTGGTCGGACCGATATAATTTTACATGGTCCTCTTTGGGCTTACAAATCCATTATTTCTAGCTCTCACAATAAAATGAATTGAAAATAGCGGCACAAAAACTTTACAGATCGTAGGGTGTATTACATAGTGACCTGTTGTTATACCAAAATAGCATTTGTTTGAGAAAATCGCATTTGAAAAATCGCGAACTCTAGAGTGTCCCATATGAATCCAAACATACGATTCAAACAATCAAATCATTAAGACCAAAATAACAACTGCCAAATTTAGTTTAGCTAATATTCAGGAATTTACTTGATAAAAATGGATGTAATACATTGGAAAAGTTAACCATCATATCTGTCACACCAAAAAATACACAAATCGGCGATTAGGTTAATGACATAGTGACGTATGTTGAATTTTACCTTAAGTGTTATTCGCATCGTCATTATGGAAAACAACAATTGCGTTTTGAACATCCGTCAAACCACGGCGTCATCAGAACCTGCCTCAATTTGTTTATTAAACATAAAAAAGGACGGATGGTGAGTGGATTGCCGAGATCACCACTTTGAACTGTAAATATAAATTTCCACTTAATATCGGTATTTATATATTACTTAAATATTGATTGTGTCAGTATTAAATTTAAGATGAGAACATTTACTAACCAAAAGTTTTAAAAAGCCTGGTGGAATCAAGTATACACTTCTTTGACAGAGGTCAACATCCGTCACTATGTAATACACCAAAGTATCTGTATGCAACATACGTCAAATTGCCAAATTTCTAATAAGATTATTAATAAGGAAGTATTGCACGGTTCCGCACTTGGCATTTAGTACCATTTCCCTTATAAAAAATCCACATCCATCACTATGTATACACCGACACCACAGCAGAGTCCTACTCAGGTGTAACCCAGAGCTGAAGATACTCCAGTGCAATATGAGGCATACCTACAAAACTAAGTCTCAAGCCACTGGGGGCTAGCAGCTATGTTTACTTCCCATAGCAATACCCATCCTATAATGTACTCTGCAGTTGAATGCTAAGGGACTGACAGGTACCCATGTAAGCCACAAGTAGTGGAGTACCTATGCAGCTACTCCTCGGGAGTACCTTCACAGGTACTCCATACCGGCTGCCTAGTCGCGCAGCACTGGACCATAGAGGGCGCCAAACAACATTGTTTAGACTTTCTGAACATTTCAAGCTTAGTAACAGCGTGAGTTGAGCATTGCCAAAAACCTATATATGACATGTTTGTGTAAAAACATTTAAATATGTGATCAAAAGTTTAAATAATAATAAATTACTGAAATAATCCAATGAGCTCCAAGCTCATTTGCATGGGAGTACCCACGCAGTCCTCCCACATGGGGGACTAGTGGTTTAAATACTGAGTGTGTACCTAGGTGGATGCATTTACCCCCCCTTTGCGGCGGCGCTGGGTACCCATGTGGTGGTAACTCATGGCTATACCTAAACGGAACTTCAAAGGTACAACCATGAAGAAATTGTTGGGAAGATGGGGTTTTGGGTGGAGGTCATTCTATCAAGTGAAATTTTATATACTTAAATTAGGTTATCCCCTTTTAAATGTTAATCGATGTCCCAGAGAATTATGCCCACACGATATTGTTTTTTTTTCTGATTTGACGTTTATCTATATCCTTTGCTTCCTTCCCTTGTTCGTTCTCTCTCTCTCTCTCTCCCTCCTTCCCCCTCCATACCCCTCAACTTTCCATCTCTTTCTCACCACAGTAGGCCTTAAAACATGGATATGGATAGACTGCATCAAAGCATAGGATCAATTTGTCCTATTTTACCAAAAGCAAAAGACTGCAGAACAAACATGAAAAGAGTAGTGCAGTTTACTCGTGACAAGAACCGTATAATTCTTACTTATAGAGACAACATGTGATATTTGTTTGAAAACGATCAGTATGAAACCAGCTAGCCGGAATAAGATGAGGAAGTCTGAAGAGGCCAATGATAACTATTTCCAAATAAGTTGCCTCAGGGCTTGAAGAACGAATGCGAAAAACAAATAAGCGAACAAGTGAAAACAGTCAAAATGTCAGTGAATGAGATGTCTGAGGTATGCCAAGGCAGCAGAAATAACAAATCTGCACATGTAATAAGAACAATTGGGGAAGATAGGTGGAAAAAGGTGCTAATCTGTTGTTTTGATTTTACTATCAAAAGAAAAGAAGGGTAAACTTCCAAAAAAATCTATGGCACAGGTTTTGGGTAAATCCAATGGACAAAAGATTTCCTGATTGCTATATGTAAATATAACAGCAAATCACCCTATTCGGTCGGGTAAAAGTTGGCAAATCCAAAGGACATCTCAGTCATATTTTTTCATGATGGAAAGACCAAAGAAGTTGTTGAATGTGAAGTAGAAAAAATATCTAAAGATTGCAATCACAACCAATGAGAGAAAAACCAACCTCACGACTTCAAGTCATTTAGATTCTGCAGTTTCTACATGTAAATACTAGGTGAAAAGGTCAAAGATATACAAGCAGCTTGCAAGAGAGAATATTGATCCACCCCTTAAAAAAATTAAAGAAGATCATATCCACTCCCCTTAAAAATATGTATTATTTTGACCTTGACGATACAGTGGCTGAAGCTGCATACAAATGTCGTCAAACACCCACTGTTGAAGATTTGGTGTGGTTTTGCTAGGCCACCCCCATGGTGACTCCTAAACAAGTTAATTTTGCGTCCATTGAAACTGACATTTCAAAGTTATTTCATAAAATATCCCATAAGAGACAAGTTGCTTCAATCATTCCTGCCCCACCACTGCAATTGGATCGTCAGGAAGCCCAAGGGTTGCCTCATGCAAATTTTAAATGAAACAACATGAACATACCCGTGGTACATATTTCGAGTCAATTTGTTCATGTTAAAGTGAATGTGCTGTATCTGATACCAGTATTGTGAATGACATTGAAACTCAGCAGCAAAGGAAATACAGTAGCTAATGTAGGTCACACAATTGTAAAAAAATATGGCATCAATTACCCAAACATATACATAGACTGGATTTTGGGTAAATAACCTCACAGGCAGAGCTATTAGAAAATATATGAGAGTGTGGAGAAATGTTTATATGATTCCAAAAGTACGCAATTGGATTAAACGTAATCACCTTCCCTTGTTCCTTCTATAGAGGAGGTACTATGAAAAAATTGACCAGAAAACCTTATACAAATAACTCCAAATGTGTGTGCTGCAAATTCCAGATGCACAACAAATTCCAAGCAGGATGAGGAACTATCAAAATTCAGTGATCAAATCTTTTCAAGTGATCAAAGCATGCAAGATGGTCAAAAACAAAGAACTGTGATATTATTAGAGCAGCCTGGCTAAAGCCATACTATAATGCAAAAACATGGGAGACAGTTGAGACAAAGGGCATTCCTGTGTTGCTTAAATTGCTCTACTGTCCAGACACAAAGGTCAGGGGAGTATGCTGTTCTAGCTTTGCATGAAATTATTTGTGCTTATGCTAGATACAATTAAATGCAGAAAAATTAAAAAGGACCCAATAATAGAGCTAGAGCTTTCAAGCCATGCCAAACGGTTTTACAAAAAAATGACCATTCATAATCTGTTTAGTCACAGATATACTGACCGTTATAAAAAACCAACCTCCTATCTCTGTGGTAAGAAGTAAAACTGAAGTACTGCCACCAATATGCTCCTTATTAAACAGTATGAGCGGGAAGTATATCCGGCTGCCAATTTCCTCTCACAGGTGATAAGTGGTGCCCAATTCAGGTTGTTTCTAGAACCGACATACCAAGATTGGTTACAACTCTAAGTAAACATATGAAGGAAATTCATTATTCAGTTTCCAATTCTAAAAAATCCTTAGTCAGTTTCCCAGATTTTGTGGGAATATAAACAGCGTTTATTAAGAAATGTTTTTTTTTTTTTTTTTTTTTTTACTTTTCTGTACAATACGTGCCATATGGTGGCTTACAATTCTAGAGATTGTTTTTCCACATAGCACGCCACAAGGAAATATCAAACGAGTGCAGGGTATGCGAAACCATCAAACAAGATATTCAGTAATTAGTATGCTGTCTTGTTGCAATCCTAACCACAGAATGAACTGTAGATCAGATCCAGGCTTGATGAAGCTGGGTTTGTAACCATTTGCCACAATCTAAAAAATGGTGACAATCAATGTAAAAATTATGTCACTCATGCTGTGACAAATATGAATACCCAGAGGCCCTCCAGAACTCCTCTGAGAGTCATGCAAGTGTTTGTCTCCATCTGCATACTTTTGCTCCCTCTGGACATAGCAGTAAGTTTGAAGTGTCCCTGTAAATGTTGTCTCAAACACAAATGTGATGTAAAAATGATACAGGACACAGTGCTAAACAGGAGCATTACAAGGTGCATCAGATATGTTCATGTCAATGCATTGGACCATACATTCAAATCGAGAATATTCCACTTATTCTAGGGTTCATCTTCAAACTAATTAAGCCTTGCACTTGAGGACAAACAATTCTCCTAGGCCCATGATTGGATTTCTTATCATCAAGGCTGGTAGAATAAGGCATAATCAAACACAAGTTTCTGATGAACGTAGAATCTAAGCAATGTCTCGCCACAAATAATAGAAGGTACCAACAATGGCTTCCCCTGGAGACACAGCCAAGAACCACCAAAGAACGTTACACATGACAATAAGTGTGTGCAGGAAATCATGCCGTGCTGCATTGCTTCTGTCATAACAAATGGAACACTAAGCACATGCAAAACCATTGTGCAGCAGGTAAACTGGCTTAAACCTTACTTAGCATGGCTATATAAATCTATCTGTCAAAGATCTTCCCACCTGTTGTCCTTACAAGATTGATAGTTTGGCAGATTTCTGAGGACTACAAGTTCAAAAATCGCTGATACTATTGCATCTTCAGCAACTTGGTCAAGTACTTATAATTCTGGTCAATTGTGTCAGAGCCCTTATCGGTGATTCATATCCTGAAGTTGTCATCAAAACTATTAATGGCTGCATAAAATATACACTGCCGAAACAAGTGTGTCAAATTTTTATTGATGCAGGTGGTATAGACAAAATCTTACAACACTGAGCAGGAAATGCCATCTTGAACATCACCCATGCAAGGGAAAGGAGAAGAGAAACGATACATTTATACTGCAATGTATCACAAGATGGGTTTCATCACGTTCCACTAATTTAGTGTGTCACCTCATTTGCATCACTAACTGTAAGGAATATGCCAGAAATACAACCTGCTGTTGCTGATGGATTACTGAACGTAGTTTAATATGCTAGAAAATATGACCGTGTACGGCAGTGGTATGCTCCCATCATTCTCAATATTAATAAGTGGTTTGCGGTAAGAACTATCTGTTCTCGGCATCAAATCCAAAAATTCAGTCAAGATACTTTTCTCTTCTTTGATCATGCCAGAGCAAATATTTGATGATTATGGAGTTCGGCATGATATACAAGCAAATGAATGCTGCAAAATAAGGAATGGCAACCCCATGGGAAAGTTTTTGACTTTACTAATTTCGGCAGTGTAGACAAACTCAAAAAAAATACTGTGAATGAAGAGTGTTTCCTGACCATTAATCAGCAAAAGTCACCGAGTCAAATAGAAGTAAAAACCAAGTATAGCCATGTCGGTCTGCTATTTGGGTCTAAACTTATTTTGGTAATGTGCAGCATAAGACACCATTGTGGTGAGAAGTGGGGTGCTACAACCACTCGTTACATGGCGGGACGGCTTACAGGGAAGTGAATATGGCAGCTAATGCTTGTATAAAATAGAATAGTGGAAAGGTACTTTGGAAATGTCACTTCTTAATGTTGATGATGGTATTTTCAGGCAAGATTCTATATATTGCGTTTTAAATTCAAATTCTGTCCAAAGGACTTTCAACTTATGAACAATGGTTCATTTGTTATTGCAAGCTGCAGGATTAAGAGAAATTGACAATGGTAATTGAAGTTGCTCAATCACTCATGATGATGGCATGATAGATAAGGATCAAAACTATACGATGTTGGCGGACCCTGATAAACTAGAAGTCAAGCAAACGAAGCAATTATGCTGCCATTTTGTTTTTTTGTCTGGTAATCGAAAATCTGCAGAGACTACAAGTTATAATAGAAGCTGGATTACTGAAACCACTGGCTAACATGCTAGGATATCCTGACAGCAGATGTCAGAAGCTTGCCAGGCAATAGCAATCACAACTTTGATACTGAAAGGTTCTGCAGAGATAGAAGTCATCGTGCATAGAATTAGGCTGCTCAGTCAAAAACTTCCACTTCTTTTAACTTTGTCAGAGCCATTTACAATGACCTTAGAGATTCTATCGTTTCCATCAGCTCATGCAGGTTGCAGTTCAGATAGGGCTGCTTTGGACCAAAGCATGTCAATCTCTAATTGATGGCGGTGGCTTGACAAAATCACAAGAAATATTGATGTTTGAGGACAATGACCTTATCCAGCAACCTCAAGGTGAGGAAAACAAAGACCAAAATACAAAAATACAAAGAACATCCTCCTCTTGTCCGTTGAGCATTACTCCGATTGGTGGGCAATGGGTCATGCATTACAAGCAATACTTGAATTGAGGTTAATGAAACCTCTGGTTAACATGCTAGGGAAATGTGATTCTCAAGTCAACGATATGCCAATGATGCCATTACAAATTATGATATTGAAAAGTTCTGATGCCCAGCTGTCAGTGTTGCCATCACTGTCTTCAGTCAAGTTAGTTCTCTCTTCTTTGGGACCTGTCAGAGCCCATTATTGATGATATTGAAATTGACGGTGGCCATCAGCTAACCAGGCTGCGCAAAGAGGGGCTGCCTTGAAGAAGCATGTCAATCTCTAGTTGATGCTGGTATTACAGCAAAAATCAAATTTGTACTGATGTTTGGGATGGTGATCTGTTACAGATATCTCAAACCGAGGAATTACAAAGGCTATGCCACTTTCTTGTAGTGAAGTATGGACATAGTTATAAGCATTGTAAAAGGTATGGTAAGCTGGATTGCTGGGACCTGCAGAAAGGAAAGACAGCCTAAACCTTGACATCCACTGCCTACAAACACCACTCATAAAGGCTTGAAGGCTGAATGGTGATGTTACAGCTATTAAAAACAGAGGAAATTAAAAGACTGTGCACTTCTTGTGGGTGAAATATGGAAAGAGCATATTATAAAATCTATTGCACATGCCTGAATTGCTGGGACTGCAGAAGAACGACATTTGAAATCCTTACTGGCTACTAATAACTAATAATGAAAGGAACAGAAATAAAAATTCCTGTAAAAGGAAGGGGCGCCCAAGGAGTGAGTCTTGTTTGGGTTGTTCTTTGTGTTGGGAAATTCATATGTAAGAAACACGGTAGACACCATATCAGATTGAATTCGTGAAGTTTATTGCAACTGCTTAGTACAAAAGGTTTGAAATCAGTTATAAATACTGTATATAGTGAAATACAAGAAATATATGAACAGTTTATTGTTGTTGAAAGTTGCAATTTTGTATAGGAGCCAATACCAAATTAGGGTATTATAGGGAAATATTAGGGGAAGTTAGAAAGCTTATTTTGGTAGTAATACAAGGTACAACAAATTGTTTAAGTGTTGTAAACATATGAAACTATACTAAGACAATGATCGGTTGTTGTTAATCTTTGTTGGACACTTATAAGATTGGAAATGGGTTTATTCAGATTTAGGGAGTGGGATTTGTTTATTGAGGTGCTGTTTGGCAGAAACAGGGATGGGGTGGATTTTGAGGTTGCTTTTTTGGTCATGTAGTTTAAACATGACCTTTGAATTGATAGGACCCTTGACTTCAAAACAAAAGAGCAGGGTGGGTCGGACACGATCTGCTCAATTGGGAGGAGGGGATTTCCAAACGGTCATTTAGGAATTCCTAGTTGTATTCTCTACGGCAGCCTCGGTCCCGTGACAATAAAAAATCATCTTTTAAACCTTTGTTCAAAAGATCGTAGTATATCATGACTAATTAAGAAAAAATTATTCACTCAAATCTGTCGGGTGGTTAGTGGATTAACCCCGCCTGTAAAAAGTTGTTAATTTCCAATAATGGGATGTAGATTTAATATCGGACAGGCATTTTTTTTTTTTTACTTGTTTTCTTTAGTTCAAGTCTGTGTAACAGTTCTATATGCGAAAGAGCGCCCTCATACCGTTAAGTATTTGCAACAGACTAGCACCAAGGTTGATGCCGTTTTGATTTGCTTTGCTGTTAGTGTTGGCAGTCCTACCCCCCTGCAAATAAGGGTGTGCTGTAAACCATAAATGGAGTTTGTTTTATTGAATAGCTACTCAATGGAGGTCAATGTTACATTTTAAGATTATTTTACAAACGGGAATTTCAAAGACATTTTGCTGTGTAAGTGGTATGAGGCTTTTGCTTTAGTAACAAAGAGTAGCCTATGTTGCACCTTGATTTAATAACCAAAAAAATTGCATATAAAAAT
This sequence comes from Ophioderma brevispina, assembly GCA_023653785.1. Classification (NCBI taxonomy): domain Eukaryota; kingdom Metazoa; phylum Echinodermata; class Ophiuroidea; order Amphilepidida; family Ophiodermatidae; genus Ophioderma; species Ophioderma brevispina. The sequence continues at coordinate 15,088 of JAMKCH010011183.1, read as the reverse complement.
TCATGCCTTGTGCAATTTTCGCCAAATTTTCTAAGGTTATTTAGAGTAACAGTTCAGGTGAGACTTCAATCATTGCATCAAAAATGTTCCATCAGTACTAATTTGACATATTATTGCCTAATTTCCTAAATTTTGCGAGTATTTTCCTTTTTTCGGAGACTATCGTGAATTTATAACCTCAAAAATCGTATAAAACAAATAACGTCTAGTTTTAATTTCCTCAGAGTGTTATTTTTGATTATGAATCCAAGTGGGCCCTAATATAAATAAATGTTGAGACCACGGACTCTTTATTAATAATTTCATAATTAGTGCCTAATTTTTGCATAAAAAATGGCTGCATTTTGTGTTATCGGTCAGTTAAAAAACACTTTTTGCTTTGTGTGACAAATTTAAAGGCCTACTTAGTTCTAACCCAAGTCAGTTTTATTACTAATAAACACACTTAGAGATACAATAAGTGATAGCATTTAATGCAGTGCACTTTCATGTTTTGCCATAATTTGATAAATTTATGTCCCTTTGTTTTCAATGCGTCCATTTAAATCAGTGTTTGAATCCTATGCCATATAAAAAAGTCTTTTTTAGTGTCAAGTATAAAAGGTTCAAAATCATATGTTTTTGCTTGAATGATAACTTTTAAAAATCCGACAATGTTCAAGGATCTTTTGCACGTCAGGCTACATGGTTTTATGAAGGCTGAATAAAAAAAAACACTATTATATAGAGTTCAAAAATGGGACTTGCCCATACTTTTTGTATTTTTTGTTAATACAACTAGCATTATTAAAATAATCCAGATCTGTGTTGTGTTACTTGTGACAGAACCAGGTCTACAGTGGTAATATTATTGATTAAATAAAAGTTGCTATGACCTTCTTTTAATTCTGTTGTGTGGTTTAATTGTACATTAAAAAATCTTCATTGGCATGTATAAATCTTATATGTTTCATTATCAATATGGTTTATTTTTTATATATTAAAATCCAATATTTAAAAAGGAGCTTGTTCATTTTTACGCCTAATCCCGGGGGATCCCGATGCCCCAAACACCTGAATTTGGCGGTTCTCGACTTTCGTGGTTTGCGGCGGGGGGACCAAGGTTCTGGTTGTTGGATTCCGTGCGGAACCTTATTAGACGTAACCTGTACATTATTAAATTTTGTCCACCACCTAATAGGGTCCCTGGTCTGAACTACTGACCACAGGGTCCCTGTCTAACTATACCAGGGCCTTTTTACTAGTTGCCCCAAAGTCCAAGGTCTTTTTCAGTTCGAAAATATACAAGACCCATTCCACAATGTCGGGAGCCCTTCCCAGCTGTCAAGATCGTCCTTCCAACTCACAGATTCCCCTTCTCATCTACCAAGAGGGGCCCTTTCCCACAACCCACAGGTTCCTCCTTCCAACGACACCAGGGCACATTTCTACAGTACCTCAACACCCGATCCCTTTTATCATATTGGACAATCCAACTCCCATCCAACTACTATGGTCCTTTTTTGGGGTATTAACAATGATTCCGTCATTGCGTTATAGGATATTGGGCAGAAGCGCATGACGGAATAGTTGAATGGCAATACCTCATTGCATACCATGAAACTCTACCAGATTCCTTCTCAACCTCCAGAGTTCCCTTTCCCAACTACCCTGGGTTCTCTTCTACAACGCCAGGGTCCACATTATACAGAGTGTTGCCAATCACCCCTTCCACCAACAAAAACCCTACCCCATCCAAGTCAGGTCTCATTTTCAACAAATTGAAAATGAAAACGTTAACTGAAAAAAATTTTTGTTATAAATTGGGATATTTTGTTTTTGATCATTTTCTCCACGGTTTTTTCTTTTTTGTTATGATATTGTTAAATTTATTTATTTGGGTCAATATTTGTTACATATCATTGTTATTTTTAGAATGTTTTTAAAAAAATTTTTCTTCGTATTTTCTTTTCTGTGGGCGCCAGCTATAGCGGAGGACCACTTAGCAATCCGGTGTTCGTGTGTATTGTGTTGTGTGTGGATGATGTGTGGATGTGTGGATGTGTGGGTCACTAAAATGTTAAGTTTTTTTTAAAAATGACCTCCAATTTGAAAAGGTGAAGTTCAAATTGGAACCAAACTTGGTCCATAGGGCAACCATGGGATCCTTCATGATGATGAGGTCAAAGGTCATGTGCCGAGGTCACAGGTCATTGAGGTCAAGTGAAAAATAGGCTACTAAAAATGTCAACTTGACCTCAATTGAAAACTTGAAAGTTCAATTGGAACCATACGTGTTATTAGGTGCACAATGGGATCCCCCATATGTTGATAGGTCAAAAGGTATTGCAACGAGCGGGCCCACAGGCTTATATTATGGAATATAGCAAGCACGCAAGCAGAAAACTGCGAAATTCTAGTTTAAGGGTAGTTGTCTTTTTTTTTTGCATTTTTAATATGGCGGGGTTTTTATTTCTTTCATTAATTTTTCTTTTTTTATAAATTGATATCAAAAAGGTTCTTATTTTGCTCATTTTAAAATGCTTATTTTATTGTTCATAATTTTGTGCGTATTCAGATGTCATTATTTCGTAATTTCTTTTTTAAACTTGTAATTACTTACTAACGTTTTTCGATTATGCTCAATTTCATTGTTATTTATTATTGCGGTTTTTATTTTTAAGTAGTTTTTAGTAAACCACGCCACATCTTTCTGAACAAACTCCTTGCTGTTCATATTTATCAAAGTGTATTTTTGGTATGTTCGTTGCATTTGTTATACCTGTTTGTACATTGTATTTTGTTTATTAACTTTTGTTATTAATAAATTTTGTTATGATTTATGTATTTTAATTGAATATAGTTTTCTTTTAAATTCTTATTGGTTTCCGTCTTGTCTTTTTCTCGTTTTTAGCGTTTTCTTTTGTCACTCATTGTTTCAATTGTTAGTTTTTTGGATTTTATTTTGTATTTCGTTATATTTAAAATGTATTTTCTTTGTCTCCATGTAATTGTTTTTTATGAGTTGTTATCCACTTCTCTTATTTTTTTATTTTAAGATTTTATTTTATTAGTTATTTATAAAGAAACTACATTTTCTAATGTTAAATTTTATAAAAAAAGAAAAATTTATAATTTTATGTATTTAATGATTAATTTTACGTTAATATATTGTTTTTCTTTTAAAATCTTAGCCTATTGTTATGTATTTTCTTTTTTATTTGTCGATTACCGTTTCTTGTTTTACTCATGTTCAAGTGTCGGAATGTTGATTTTTTTTATTTGTGTTTTATTTATGTTAAATTGATTTCTTTTTTGTTCAACAGAATATTGTTCATTATTAATTTTTCATTTTGGCTACTTATTCCAACTTAGTTGATTCATTTAGCTGTGAAAGTTGTTTAAAAAAAAGAAGAAAAAATGGGGAAAAGGGAGAAAAAAGCAAAACTGCACATCTTCCCCGCAGGTAACAAACAGCTTCAAACAAGAACAAAAACTCCAAGAAAAAAAATGAAACATCATACTTCTTTTAACCGATTTAGAACCCTGGAACAACGGGGGGAAAATAATACATGGGTATTAGTGCATTAGACCGCTAGGCATTTAGGAAATGCCTTCTTAAGGTGGATCTGCGCAATTGGTTCACAAGGTTAGGGAAGACAGAGCGATGCCTCAGCGAGCACACTTGACACGACCCCATATGGCGTACTACGTGGAGGATTCACTCATTATATAATGTTTTGTTTTGAAAATTCCTTAAAATTCGAAAAAAAATGGGAGAACTTCTTCTGGACTAAATCTCTGCCGAAAGAAATTGATTTTTAGGTTATCAGGTAATCTCAAGCAACTCCTCTTATATACCAGTTTTGGACACCGCGATTCAACATTTTATCGTTGATTGTGTGGGTAACAGTAGAAATCCCCATTGGGCTACGTTTCCTACAACGGTCCAGAAAGTGTAGTCTGGGTCACAAAACATGCCCGAAAGAATTATCTAAATTAGTACTGATTGCGAGCGATTAAAGTTATTCAGGTCCGTCATAGCGAAATGCATGCAAATGAATAACTCAAATCTCAAATATCCCGGAAAACGAGGGGTCTATGGAGATTTTTGCATCAGAGGATTCCGGTAACTATGTTTTGTTTTAATATGTAATGTAATTGGTGGTCTGTGAACCTATAGAACCTAGCGGAAAATTGAACGTTTTGTAGGGTACTTCGGTGATCGCAAACACAAGGAAAAGGAACACGCAATCGCTACTGACCGCATCCCTTTTTCCACAATGCCTTTGGTTTATCCAGTCTTGAGCATTTTCAAACGATGGTTTCAATTTACGCCATCTTTTTCAATTTTAGAACAGGAATATGTACGTACCGGACCGCAGCGTACAGCTTCCCAAAGCAAGCTAAGAGGTGAGCCGGTCGGCGACCCTTAAAAAAGAACAACTTATTGAAATTGATGGATGGGAAGAGGAGGAGGTGAGTTTTGCATGAATATTCATCTGTTCCCTTCCCCGATTTTTTCTAGTTAAAAATCTGAGGGGGCACACTTGCCCCTCCTTCAAGCCCAATTACAAAATATACTTAGACATTGATAAAACCATCAATTCAAAGAACAGAAGTTTTTTTGACATAAGCTTAACTTCCTTAAAATTAAAACTTACGCGTATGACAGCATGATTACTCAACTCTTTAGGAACTAAAGACTTGATTACGTGATACCTGAGAATCGAAAGGACTAGTAAAACAATCTGGGGGTTCCAGGTTAGGGGGCTTGAACTGAAAGTAAACATCATAATATGGTTTGGATGCATTTTTCATGACAAGAATGTTTAATTGTTTTGAATTAGTCTTATTATACTTCCATTGTTTAGGTAAACAATCTTCAAAATTGAGATCCCAAAACCACATCCATATGATCAATTCTTTTAATTTTAAAAAAAGAAAAAACCTAAAAAATTAAAAAAAAAAAGAAAATGATTGATGTGTACTGAAAGGAATTCAAATGATGTGTATGTAAGTAGAGTTGAGGCTGGTCATTTCCATTTTCAGTGTTTTCACATTACTAAGGAAGAAACTAATCTTTGCTCTTTCCTGGGATAAAAATATTTATGAAATGATTTCAAAAACCAACCGCCGTCTTTATGTTAAGAATGTTAAAAGGTTTGGCTTTAAAAAGGATGATCTTATTACGTGGTAAAAGGATACATATGTCCTCTCTTAGATAAGCTGATGTTGTATGGAATTCATCTCTCACATGAAACGAGACCAACGCTGAACCGAGTTACCGAGAAGTGCATGGCAGTTAGTTCTTTGGTCACAGGTTCACATCTTATAACAACATGGGTTGAATTCAGGTTTTTTTCTCTCTGTTTTAAATATTACACAACCTAGGTGTTAAATTCAGCAGTCCCTGTTCAGTTTTCAAGCTTTTTAAAATTTGGTTTAAACTTAAAGCAAAATAGCAAAATTTTTAAGAGCGCCCCAATTTTTTAAAATTTGATTTTTACAAGGTTGCCTTGCATGTACTGGCTAGTAAACTATACCTGTGAAGGGTGAGCTCGAACAATGTTCTATGTGTCGACAAATGAAGGGAATTTTCTAATGAGAATAATAATATCGCGAGATCTCCAATATAATTGAACGGCTGCTGGAAACAGCCTTCCAATAGGATAGCTGGGAAATAGCACCATGATGTGTCTACACTCATCATTCGTTGTTTTATTGGTTCGGCACGTAAGTAGTTAGAGGTTCATTTTCTTGAGTGGGCACTATTTCATCATGGACAACGGAACATAAATTAGCATTTCCAGCCCGCTAAGTACAATCTGGGATCCCAATTCTAATTTCAAAATTTTATGATAAAATACGTCTTTTTGCATTATCGTTCACAGATTTAGTGTCTAGACAATGACCGACATAACGGTGGAAAATATCAAAACTTTGAAAATGGGGGGGGAGCTCTTAAAAAAATGTGATGTTATTGACTTTAAATAAGTTACAGAGCATTTAAGAAATGGACAATTCATCTTGAAGGCGATCAACTCAAAATAATGTCTCCTTTTTGTTAGTTTTCCTGCGCTGAGATGCCATGTTTGTGCAATTTTGTTGTGGTTGTTCCGGTTGATATTGGGTCTGTGTTGTGGGATGTGTGTGTGTGGTGGGTACAGAGAATAAAAAATACAGAAAAAAATACTATATAATGTTGTTTCTATGAAACCACTCGATATGTGGTCACTTAATTATTTTATTCATGTGAGTTGTTAGAAGATTCTGGCCTGCTTTGCAATTTAAAGAGGGTAGGGTTCTTGTTATTTTCTAGCTTTATTTAGTATCTTGGGATATTTGTCAGTGCAATATTTATAATTTTAATATGTGCCATATCCGTGTTGTTCCTAATAAACGCCCCTGCTCTAATAAACGCCCCCCCTACGAATTTTGGATAAAACAATTCAAGGAATGAGTTAACTTACCTAAATCGCATGATTTAATGGCCAGGACTGTCGTAATCGTATCATAATCGCTTGTTGTGCATAATGCTTCTAAAAAGTACAAAGTGCTGTTCGTGGATTGGATTGGGATTTCTTGTGTATAACGACATCTGGGCCCCAGCAGTATCTTTTATGATGTGTAAGGGATTTTTGCGGGGATGTTGGACTTTATATTTTTGACTGTAGAAACGCCCCCTCTTTGAAAAAATGCACCGCCACCGGGGCGTTTATTAGGAACACGACGGTATAATATTCTTTAGTATGGTGCATCTGGTGTATTTAATGATTTTATATATTGATTTCAGATGTAAAGTAGCGAAATGGCGTTGGCCACAAAGCATTTTGAAATAAATAAAACTGCGAAAATAACTTGAAGTTACCAATATATTTACGTTGGAGGGGGCTGAGGACCAATTTAAGGTTAAAAAGTACCACCTCTGCGGGTAATAGGGATCTTGAAACAGTTTTCTATGGAAATATACCCTTTCTACTATGTATTTAAAGGTGCTTGTTCCGATATATGTGTATTGTGTGATCTACTTGCACATACACCCCATCAAGTACCGTGGGAAACAAAAACGTGTGGTTTTGATGGTAGAAGCAATAAGAATGTTGCAAAGCCATATTCAATTACGGTGCTACTATTGATGGTTAACCACTAAATGGCAGTTTTGGTTTATATATCAGGAATGAATGGATTTGAGGCTCAATTTCAGGACGAGAATGAGAAAAATATCTTCATCTGATATCAAAACGCGATAACTCTTCCGGGTACATCAGGGTGGTCCAAAACCTACGGAAACCACGCACCCTTTAATATTTGTAAGGTTGAAGTCAGACATGTCCTTCAGGTCAAACTTTTTACTTTTACACATTGATTTTTTTTTCTGTCAAAAAGGTAGATTAGCAATGGCAAATGTACATTTTACGTTTAATCCATGCAAAAAGAATAACACATGTATAGGTTTTTCACTTGATAGAAACATTGTCAGATTTTGATAGATACAACCATGACCTTGACTGTGATATTAAAAGCCTTATGAATTGTTAGAGGGATGGAAACATGGGTAAAAGAGGCTCAACTTCTTAAACAGAGGTTCACACATCTTTTAATAAATGGATGGCTGTTATAGAGTGCCATTCCTACAAGAGCAGACACTGTCGCCTATTATGCTGCAATCAAGGGGAAAGAAAAATAATCCAAACAGTTAGGCTGCGTATTCCGAAAGGGAGACTAACTGTAGACCCAGGTTTAAGCAGGTAGTCCTCATGAGTGGACCTGTTTTCCGCCAAACCACACTCTAAAATGTGCTGTTAATAGGTGAGAAAATCCTCATAGATGGGCCGTGGCAGCCCAACCATGAGGAATTTTATCCACTTGGTACATTTAAAGGCCAGGAGAGATTTTTTTGATACAAAATTTCTCTCAAATGCACTTGATTGGATAGTAGAAACAACTAATTGAGAACGTTTCAAAGGTGTAGTAGACAAAAAAGCCCACAAAAGAAAACCGCAAAACTGGTTTTGAACTGGCCTTCTATCCTAATGTCTCTATACGCACCATGCTTTGGATTTCGGTCGTGCACAACAAAATTACTAAATCATCACTGATCTTTATGTACACTAAAGATGGTTGGTATTGGCTTATTCACTTCAGGGTAATTAATACATGGGGAGCCTTCCAATATGCCAAAAAAAACTGGTTTTAAAAAAAATGGAGGGCGCTTCTATATGGAAATCACTATTGTCTCTGTAACTTCAGCATAATTTTGAAAGGAAGAAAGTTCCACTCATGTAGGACTAACCCTGGTTAAGTTATACCCTTTTCAGAAATACAGCCATTGTTACTAAGAGTAAAAATGGTTCGATTAAGCCCAAATTAATTGGTGAGCTATGAGTTGCAAAAAAAGTTGGGCGAACTCCAATATTTTAAACTATTAGGCGAGACCAATTAATATGGGTGTAAATCATCTTTATCATGAGCCTGTTTTGAATCCGATATTTTTCCCACACTTGGACTCCACAAAACTGATAATGTGAAACTTGAAACTAAGATTTTCTGAAGGACAAAGTAGTTAGCGTAGAACCACTATGTTATTTCTATACATAAAGAAATTTAAAGCAATAAACAGCACAATTTTGAAAGAAGCCACCCCACAGTTTTTCAACATTTGCAATTTTTCTGGTTTAAAATGGTATTTTTTAAATGTTAGGGAAGGAGGAAGTACAGTTTATCATAAGTTCTGTAGAATGGAAAGATGGTTTAAAACGCAAACGGTCATGGCCTGAACGTTTTTATACTAGAAACCCGGCATTCTTTCATTTTCAGGACACTCCCCTAAAAGACAGTTTGAGAGTATCCCCTTCAACACAAAATGTTTTTTTTGTCTTTCGGTTTAGTTTTTTGTGACAGTAATTAGCACTAGTAATAATGAAAGGACAAAATAACATTTGTGTCATTATTACATTATAATCTTCACACTGTATCATGCTTATTCTTACTAATGGAATAAATTGTGCGCCCCAATACAGGTAGTTGGGAAGGGGTTTAAAGGTTTATTTATTGATAAGGTAATTTAATGACAGCCATATTTTGTATTGAAGACAGAATTCCAGCAAAATTACAAAAGTACACATTTTTGCCTTAGATAATAAACCAAACAGCGGACCGGACTCATCACCTCTTAAAGCAAGAATAGCACATTTTTTTGATTTATGTGGTGATGTTAAACATACCTGCAAAAGACAATGACTCAAAGGTGACGTATTTGCCATAAAGAAGTGATTTTTGTCGATTGACAATTTGGGGACCCACGATGGTAATTTATTATATGGAAGGAATTTCCGGCAGGAGTTGAATTATTATTATTATCGGAGATCTCCAATATTAATTATTCTAATTACAAAATTCCTTCCTTTGCGACCAGAGTTTCGCGCCTCTTACTATCACAGGTACAGTTTACTAAGCCAACAGATTACCAATTTCAAAATATGCAAAAATCTCTAAATATTTGGAAAATGAGGGCGCTCATCCAAAAAAAAATTGTGCATGCTGTTATGCTTTAAATCAAAATTTATTAATCAGGTGTTTTGGTTTGATGAGTGATGGATACACTTCTATGTGGAGGTTGAAAACATAAAAAAATAAAGCGGTCCTCGGGACCGCTAGGTCGCCCCCCTGCCATTGCGGTTGTGAATGATAGGACTCCCATTACTGTGACCTTGATATGTGACCTTGACCTCATTAACAAACTGAGTGGTTTGCTGTAACTCCAGAAACCAAGTTTTGGTGCCCAATGAACTTCCTTTTCAAAGAGGTCAATTTTACATTTTCAGACTATTGACAACTGGACCTCATGTTGACCTTTGACCTTCATCAACAAATGGGGGATGCCAATGGTTGCACCTGGACCCAAGTTTGGGTTTTTATACTCCCCCAATGAAGTATGTGGGATATTACATGCAAATGTTAACTTTTTTCACGAAACAGACAACAACAACAGTGCGGACAAAGTGAATCTCTATGTGTCTTCATGCATTAATGCAGGCGGACGTAAAAATGGGACCAGATTGGATCACCCACACCTTTAAAGAAGATATAAAAAAACTTAATCTAGGATATATTAGATATTTATTGGATACAGTTTCTTTCTTTGTTAATATTTTTAAGATGATGAACAAAATTTTGTGATTTGTTGGAGACTATTTCCATACTGGTGATTAATATCACAAGCAATCTTGTAGGACTTTTTGCTAGTCTGCTTCATAATAATAAAGTAAACATTCAGTGAACTTATATTGTTGCCATTTGTCATTCTTTAAATGTTTGTATTTATTGTAAATTTTGTGATTTAAGGTATGTTCCTTCATTTCCCTATAAAAGTTTTTTATACACTAACGCTATGAATTTGTTTATTTTCAACAGTGCCTTATGAAAATAAACATATGGCATGAAAAAATCAATGCTAAATAAAGACAACTAATCGTTATTTAGTCAAAATAGTTTGAAATGTGCAGGAAAAACTAAAGGATAACTGAAGAACGACCAATTTCTTACACACTCCTTGAACACCTTTTGTACCCCCGGCTACAGCCCTTGACACTGCACAGCACAATCATATGACAATTTGACCACAAACACAGTATGTAGTCCAATTTCAGGATGCTGGAGGAATTACTTATGCCATGGGGGCACCATAATTTCTTTGAAGTCCCTAAATATATTGAAACCTCATCACCATAGTGGGGGGGTGGTGCCCAAGGAAATCGAAATTTAGACATTGCACTAGTTTACCAAGAGTAGTAACAATGAAATCTTGACAAAAATCTTTATAAGCAAATTTCTGATTCAAAACTCCACCCGAGTTACACAATTAAACTCCCACTGTAAGGAGTATTTTTAAAGTTTTATTTGATTAATTTGGAGGAAATTGACTTATATGGAATGAGGCTTGGCCACCTTTGTCTGAAATCAAGAACTTACAACATAAAAATAAAAATCTAGGATTTAAAAAGACGCTTATACTGTTAAAGGTGCTCCATTCGATTACAACATATATTTTCTCTGTTGTTTTCAGGAACAAAAAGGTCAAATTGAAATTTAAATTCCAAAATTTAATTTTGAAACAACAAACCATACCATTTTAATGTGAGCAGTAGTAATTGTGCGTATTACGATCGCCGAGAAGTATCCCAAAAAAGTATATCAATTAGTGAAGGATATGTACCACCATAAGGTTCCGTTGTTAAAGGATGACTTCAGAGATTCGAAAAAGATCCTATGTTGAGTTAGAAGAAATTAAAATAGTCATCTAGAACTAAAGAGAGTCACCTCAAATCAATACAAAGTAGAGATGAATCGGATTTTTTTTTTTTTAATATTTTTAATTTTTTTGCACAGTATAACAGGGCTATAGGATACCGTGTATGTATAACAAAAATTCAGGTCCAGAATTTTATAACAAAATTGTGATTTTCTATATGAAGACTTCGATTGAGTTTAGTTATTTTACACAATGATTAAGTATATGGACAAGCATTATGTAACATGCAAAAAACATGATTTGTTTGAAAATTGAGTGCGCCCTCATGGGAAATATCTGAGTCAGCTTTAAGTGTGCCAGCAGACATCAGTAAACATTTCACAGTGAAGGGACCATATCATTATCCTCACAGATGATGTAAGGATGCAGTCCTTGGCAAATGATGTGTGCAGATGAAGTTGCTTTGTCAGTGAAAGAGAGAAAGAAAACAGCGGGAAGGAGGAATTACAGAAATGGAAGGGATGGCCTGGAACACGAGGGGAGGAATAAAAGCGGGATATCTAAAAGGAGGTCGATATGTGTCTAATGATGCATCCCAGGAGCAGCGGTAGTTTTTGAACACCACTCATGCTCCAGGAGAGGTCTCCCTCACTAACATCAAAGGGCAAGATACAGTATCAGTTTCTTATCTTTTTTGGACTAGGATTTTTCCCTATAACCTGAAAAAAAAAACTGAATGAAAATTTTTATATATTTTAAAAGACGGCAAGTAGTAGCGAGATGCGAACCCGAGAAAAGGGAGAACAATGTATCATATTCATATTCTAATTTCCATAAACCATTTTAAAATTTAAAACAAAGATATAAACACACTATACAGGCAAAAGGTAGCTACCCTAACCCCAGACCAGGCGGATTGAGTGTGCCAGATTTCAATTCTATCCCATTTATTCCACTGTAACTGTGGTAATATTTTCACACATTGCACATTTGCAGTCAATCATAATGGTGCACAGTATGGACTACCCGAACAGCTCCCCATTGGAATACATATGAGGTGAAGTGAGACAAGCAAGAAAAAATGTCTGTCTCAAGAAACAACAACATTGACAATGGTTGCAGGGACTCGAAAACCACAACTGGGGACCATAATGTTCTCTATCAGGGACCCCATGATTTAGTAGGACCGAGGCCTCATTCACTTGGTGAGTTTCTTCTCACATTATAATGGACGCCCTGATATTAAAAAATACACGATGTTAACAATTAAAGAGTTGTATTTTACATAATGGTAGCTAGAGTGGCAACATTGGAGTACATATTTGGTCACCTGCACCATGAGGCCATAGAATTTGATTTGGAGCATGCATTGCACTAGCATGCTGCCGGGAGTACAATAATGTACCAAATGACTCGGACACACTGGAAATGAGGCAACAGAAGGATATGTTCACAGCAGAAAATCGGTCAATAGCGCCACTTTAATTTTGGTTCTTCATAGCTCTGGCATTCATTTCAGCACAGTTTCAAGATTGTCAGTATTGTAAAAATTAGAAAGATAGAGTAAGTTGTGTTGTGATGGAGATTTGTACTGGGGGTGAGCCAGTGAAGATTATAATATATGGTTAAAGAAAAGAAAAAACATATTACTTCAATTGCATACATGGCATGGTACCAATCACCATCAGCTAACATGGGCAACAAAACAAGCACAGAGTAGTACAAGCACGATATGGAGTTCAGGTCATGGGTGTGGCCTGCATGTAACACGGTTTTATACGTGGTCAAAATATCCCATTTTTGGTTTGCTCTCACCAGACCTCAAGATTAACAGACCACTATCACCGGTTAACACACCTTTTTGCGGAATTACAAAATCTTTTAATTTACCACCTTTTCCGTTCAAACAAAGGTGTACATGTAATAGCTGTAATAGAGTCTGTAAATACACGAACAGGTATGTTATAAGTCTACAATTAGATTATCCTTTCCATCTGATTGGAAGTGAAAGCAGGTGGTCTAGATTTGTTGTGAGAATCCATGGCCAAAAATCACCAACCAGAATCCCAGACAAAAATAAACCATATTAACACTAAAGTCACAATCGCACATTTTTTCAAATTAAAAAATGCCCATTTTGTCTCTAAATGGCAAGTGTTAGGTATATCAAAACATCTTACATTACTCTTCTTTGTGAAAAAAACAGACACATTAAGCATTTCTAAAGTGTCTTGTAAAAGATGCCATTTATGACTGTTCTTAGGACCTTAAAAAAAAAGTCGGATCCCTACTTTTATTAGTAAGCAAAAGCCTTTAAAAATCACAGTTTATTGACAAATATGTTGTGTTACGCTTAGGCACTTGCAGGGTTCTTTTACGTAACAATTTCCAATACAACCGTGTCAAAAAGTAGTTTGTGAAAAATAGGGGGGTGCGATTTGTCTACATTTTGAAGAACAGAAAGAAATCAACTGATTAGTGGCTCAAGTGCATAAGGTCTTCTGCAATCCTGTTAATGCCATCTAATGTGTGTCCAAGTAAACAAACTTTTGACCAGACTTACCAAACCTTTGCATACTTTCCAAATAAAATAAACTTTTGTGATTCCCCTCTGCCCCCCCAAAAAAAACAACACAAAACTAGTAAATGGGAAAACACCTCTATTCCAATCATAGACACGAGAATGGGGATGAATACTTGTGGTGAGTGACACGGGGGCGGGCTGCTCCTACACCCACCCACATGAACGATTGTGGAATACACATTTTTGTGGGCTGCCAGCTATAACTGGCAGGACCACTTAGCAATCCTTGTGCGTGTGTATGTGTGGATTGTGTGTGGGTGTGTGTGTGTGTGTCACTAATTGTTAAGTTTTTTTTTTTAAATTGACCTCAATTGAAAAAGTTGAACTTCAATGGACAAAACTTCTGTCCTAAGTTGCACCATGTGATCCCTCATATGTTGATGAGGTGCAAAGATCATGTTTAGAGGGTCCAATTGCATGTTGAGGTCATTTGAAAAATGGGCTAAAATGTAAAATTGACCCTAATTGACAATAGTTGAAGTTCAAACTTGAGTCAATAGGTCCATTGGATCCTTCATTTGTTGAGGTCAAGTCACATGTCAAGGTAAGGTCATGTGAAAAAAAGGTCAAGTTGAAAATAGGCTAAAAATGTAAAATTGACTTCAGTGGTTAAAACTTGAAGGTTCAATAGAACAAACTTGTGTCATAGGTGCACCATGCCCATCCCTCAATATGTTGATGAGGTCAAAGGTCATGTAACAGGTCAAAGGTCATGTTACAGGGTCCAAAAGGTCCTGTTCTCAGGGTCAAAGGTCATATTCTTTGAATATACGCGAGCACGAAAGCCGAGACCGCGAAATTCTCGTTGCTTCTACATCCAAGCAGCTGGACTGATTTTAACTCAAATTCATAAAGGGCCATGGTCAATTTCAAAAAGCCTCATCCCCAAACACCATATTTTACCACAAGAGGAGAAAACAACATGAAAAATACTGGATGTTCGTCCTCTGACTGCCGCATCAACCATATGAGGGCTCCAATGTTGCACCTATGACTCAAGTTTGGTTCCAATTGAACTTAAACTTTTCAATTCATTTTACATCTTCAGCCTATCTTACAACTTGACCTCACTTAACTTTGACCTTGGGCTGTGACCTCTGCCCTCATTAACAAATGGAGGGATCCATGTTGCACCTATGACTCAAGTTTTGTATAAATTGGATTGATTGAGCCATATTTATTGGTCGCTATAGTTGCAAAAAATAATGCGACGTAGTCGAGCCCACTATTTTTAAACTCATAGCGAGACCAATAATTATGGTCGTCATCAT
>JAMKCH010011182.1:0-93340 GCA_023653785.1 Ophioderma brevispina | reverse complement strand
CCTTGAACTCCCTTATTGCAGATTGTTTAATAAATACTTCATATCCTGAGAAAAACCATCGCCACTCAAGAGTTGAAAAACGCAACTTACGTGACATGAGTATGAAACTTACGTTACAAATTTATACCTCTTATGTTTATATTGCACTCTGTACTGTAAATCATATCAAGTACAGTTTGTCGTTAAACCCGAGCTAACCGTACTAAAGAATAATCATTACTTCCCGATAAATAAAATTTTACTTGATTTCGCAGATTAAAAACAGATCTACCTTTAATGGCAAAATCGTGGATTCTTTCACAGGTGATTCGGACACGTTTCTCTTAAAATCCAAAATTATTTAAGCTTTTCACGTTACAGGAGCTCCACCGCATGGTGGCTCATCATAGTTTCGATCCAGCGACAGCAGCGGGTAGTCGGACGCTAAAAGTTTTTGTTGATTTAGCGACTGTTTTGAAATAAGTGGGTTACGTTGTTTCTCTCTCTTTTTTTCTTTGTTAGGTTCACGGCATCCAATTAATATGTTAGAGAATTCAAAATTGAAATGATCTAATGAAGTGCCCTTTGGTAATAGCTGCTTAGAAATGACAACTGTTTAAAACCCTTCGTCTTACCAAGCATTTTTTTGTAACACGGTTTACCAAGAGGGTGTGGTTACCACCTTCCCCCTCGAGAATTTTTGATAAAGCACCCGAGGCTTGATTTTGGATACCAGTGGATAGCTAATGGCCTCCCTTTCTCCATTGATACCAAAATAATACCCAACATACCTAGTATGGCGTCACAATGACGTCATCAGTCTCCGCGAGTCGGCAATTGGCATTTTCCATAGAAAATGGCGAAAATCCATTTTTGAGCTAGAAAAAAACGCAGGAATATCGATTTTCATGCGGTTTCACTCTAAATGCGGGCAATGGCTAGTTTTTACATAAACAACGAGTTTTAAGACCATACTGTGCATAATATTTTCAAAAATCCACCATAAAATATCGCTTGGGTGGCAACCACCCCCCCTACCCTTCGACTTTGACGGGATACCCAGACAACCCTATAACCTAACCCCGGTGAAGGTGTCTACGGTCACATTTTTTTCGCTAAATTGCCTGGCGGAAAAGGATGAGAGAACGATTACCATAGAAGCTTTTTTAACGATTTTTTTGAGCGTTTTAATTAGCGCACCGATCGACGTTCGGAGAAAAATGGGGGGTGGTAACCACCCCCCCTTGGTAAGACGATGGTTAAAAGCTACGCCGACCTTTAGTTAGGTTTTTTTTTTTTTTTTTTTTTTTTTTTTTTTTTTTTTTTTTTTTTTTTTTTTTTTTAATTTAAATTTAAATCTTGAAGCCCTTACCGATTTTAATACATATACCTGATGGCAGTAATCCTCGCCTGTCATATGACGACTAACAAGAGATAGACATTTCAGTAAATCAAGCTAGTTTTCCTCGCCTGTAACTACGCGGAATCATCATGATACTGTACGTGGTAACGTAGGTTTCACTTATGTGTGCGACAGATACTAAATCATTATTTTTATGATGCCAAAGTTTAATCAATATATTTCATTTTTTTTTGGCCTAGTTCCAATACATTATGGACTATAATTTTCATTGATTTATGCTTCAAATCATTTGCGTCTGAACAGGAAACATGACATGAAATGAAAACTGTTTTTATTTGGCGACATGGTGTTTTGACTAGAACTCTGTGATACAACTTTCTTTGTTTGAAATAAACAATTACGTAAGAATCCAAAAATGGTTATATATTTTTACTTTTATGGTAGATTTTTCACTTAAAGAAAAGAAATTTTCGCTTTCAAGGTAGAATTTAGTTAAAACTTTGAATTTATTGCGACATGCGGTTTTTTTCTCAACTTGCGAGAGCCGATTTAAATGTTTTGACGCCTGTTAAGTTTCGGTTAACCTTTTTCAAACTGCTCTGTAGGCCAATCAATACCCGATTAACTTGTAACTTTGTATGATATAAGTAAAGTGACATGTTGTGCTGTGCACATTTGTGCTATGCCTTTACTAATCATGCATATTAATGAGTGCTTATTTGCATATTTCCAAAATTATATTAGGCTGAACTTGAAATGGGAACGTTCATATGTTTCTTTGATGTCCAAGGTCACATAACAAGGTCAAAGGAGTTCTCAGGTCAAGTTGTAAAATAGGGGGCTGAAATTGGCCCATGTGAAAAGTGGAACCAAATGGAACCAAACTTAGCTTATAGATGTAACATGAGAATCTTCATATGTTAATGAGGCCAAATGTCACATAGCAAGGTCAAAGGTCATCTCGGTTCAAGTGTTAATATAGGCTGAACGTGTAAAATTCACCCATTTCAAAACTTGATGTCCAATTGGAACCAAACTTAGGGTATAGATGTAACATGGGAACCTTCATATGTTGATGAGGTCAAAGGTCACATAACAAGGTCAAAGGTCATCTCAGGTCAAGTTGTAAAATAGGCTGAACTTGTAAAATTGGCCCATGTGAAAAGTTGAAGTCCAAATGGAACCAAAAAAAAAAAAAAAAAAAAAAAGGAACCAAACTTAGCTTATAGATGTAACATGAGAATCTTCATATGTTAATGAGACCAAATGTCACATAGCAAGGTCAAAGGTCATCTCAGGTCAAGTGTTAATATAGGCTGAACGTGTAAAATTCACCCATTTCAAAACTTGATGTCCAATAGATGATGTGACATTTGTTTATGTTTATGGCGCCCCCTGTTTGTGTAAGAGAGAAACTGGCAGGCAAAAGCACCTATACTTTGCATGGGGAAATTCTGTTTTTTTCTGTAACTTTTGTTTCGAATTAAATAACACTAACTTTCTTATCAAGCATAATAAGCTAATGCTACCAGCTGCATTTTGTGACCAATTTAGATCAGGAAAGATTCTGCAAGTAATTTATAACCAGATTGTATGTGGTCTGTCACAGAAACTACTGTAATATTTTGCCTGCCAAAAAACAACAGAGGGCGTCCTGAATGTCAACAAATGACGTCATAGGTCACATCATCTATTGGAATCAAACTTAGGTTATAGATGTAACATGATAACCTTCATATTTTAATGAGGTCAAAGGTCACATACCACAGTCAGACGTCATTCCAAGTCTGTTGTATAATAGACTGAACATGTAAAATTGGCTCATTTGAAAAGTTGAAGTCCAATTGGAACCAAACATGGGTTATAGATGTAACATGGGAACTTCCATGTATAAATGAGGTCAAAGGTCACATAAAAAGGTCAAAGGTTATAGCAATACAAACATACAGAGACTGCGAATAAAGACCACATGTGTGATCCACAGATTAGCTTTTCTGTCATATAGTTTTAACCAACAGATTATCAATACTTACCGCGCCCTCCAGGGTAAAAGAAAAAGGCGACACTAGTGGTTCGAGAACCGCCTTGTTTTTGCATCTATTTCTTGTTTGTCTATAACGTTCTGTGTTTGCATTAACTTTTGTTTGCCCATATTCCCTGTTTGTCTATAACGTTCTGTGTTTGTATTAACTTTTGTTTGGCCATATTCCTTGTTTGCCTATAACGTTTTGCGTTTGTTTTACGTACTTGATAAAGAAACAAACATCATACAATACAAACATAACTATGCAAAAACAAAACAAAAAGGTTTTTGATACAAACGGCGTGCCATAATGGTATTCTATGCTATCTGCATAGGTAAACAAGTGATTCTTTCCAAAAATGCCATTTTTTGCCCAAAAAATACAATATCTGAAAAAATGGGCAAAATTAGGACCAACATGAGATGGCGCTATATTCTTGCAGATTTCTCCAGGGAATTTCTCGTTTTTCTGGAGTCTATTTTCACGGAAAATATTCTGAAAGGTTTCATATACTAGTAAGTTCTTTTGTAATTATGAGAATAAACATTTAAAAATCTAAATTTCGACGAAGTCTTACAATGCGGCCTTAAGAATATCATTCTTAAAACAGTTTCAACATGTCTCCCGATTGTGATAAATCTGCCTTTGGCAAAGTGTAAGCCCTTTTTTATACCACCCTGTATGACACGGCAGGTATTTTCCATTCCTCTGATATTCCGCCTCTGCCGATTAAAATAGTGAAACAGTTTTCGTCTGGCCACTTGGAAACAAGTTTATGTTTATGTGTAGACATAAAAAAGCACTATCTAAAAAGACGCAGCGGATTCTTTGCATTGTCCGTATACTGTCTTTGTCACTATTTCTGGTCTTTGTATAAAAAAATTGTTTTTTAAACTTGAATCCATTTTTGCTCAAAAACCTAACCAGAGCGGTTCTCCAGCCTCTGGAGTTTGAGTCCTCACGAAATCACTGCTAGTATTAATTTTATCCGAGGTGGGGAATTCACGTTTTTTATGAAATTGATACACTTTCCCCCATTATGGCTTCCCGATCGAAATCATCAGGATCGAATTTCCCCGGTTGTTTACTTTATCCATGCGTGGACACTTCAGTTGCGATTTTGCACTGATATTGTTGAGCGACATATGGTGATTTTTTGTTACAGCTAGGCTGATTCTATAACTGGATCTAAACTGAAGTCACAAAAGAAAGATGTATACTTCTGAGTACCAGTCAATCAAATAACAAAGGAGTTGATAGCAAATACGGCAATGTGTTAATGTGATGATCAGGAAGGACAAAGGATTTCGAAGAGACTAGATTAGCAATATTTGAAACGACCCAATATGATGTAGTTGATCTCGGTTTCAACCAGTCATTACACGCTTTCAAAAAAGCATGGATGCACAGGGCAAAAACATTGATGGCAAGTTTCAAATACGCGTAGCCTATAGGCCTAATTGCGTTGATGTGATTGTGACAGGATCGATATATTGTAATGCTGACAATAATCATGATAATGAGGTGCTAAAAATACGATTTAACGGACTCATACCTGATGGGATGGTAGACAATTAACTAATAAAACGAATTATTTAAAACATCACCTAATAGACATACCTCTGATTGCAAGAGATCTTTTTGTCAGATACAATCTGTCATCTTTAGCTAATAGTTCTGATGTTGTGCATTCAGTTGTAGATATTAAGGTGCCAGTGTTCGTTATAATGTTAAAATCGGAATAATGTTCACACGGATGAGTGGATGACGATAATGATGACGCTCAATTAAGTTGTAGTAAAGCTTTCATTATTAATTAGAGTATACGCAACAAAAGCAATCGGATCTGTCTAAAAGTGTAGTTGTATGATAACAATTCGTGTAAATTGGGGTACAATATTTATTAGACCAATGCATAGGTTTTGAAGGTAAACAACATCGCAACGCCAACGCCAGGTTTAAACTCCAGCGGCAATCGTTTAAAAACATTGTTAAATTCGTTATTTCTTTCATGATTTTACGCGATCTTTCGCATATTGTCGCTCCGTAAGATAGTGTGCATATGTTCCTCTTTTGGGAGGAGTTTTACGTGAAATTGTGGTGCAGTTTATCAAATTCCATGCGCTCGAAATCACTTTCACATACCGGTGTTACAGTTCCTTTGTCTTACTGATTAGTACTGGTACCTGTACAATTACCTAAAAATGTTTAAAGGTTGGTCTAATTTCAGTCAGGTTCCACTAGGCAGATCTGGTCTAATAGCCAACTGGTCTAAGAACTTTTCTGAGAAAAACCATTACGCAATATGGCAAATCAGGACAAGTGGGGTCAGCCTTTTATCTCATATTATCAAAGTTGATGATGTCCTCAAAGCAATTGTGAAATAGATATAAAAAATCCAGGTAGCCTGAGAGAGGGATATAGACCCCCTTATATGGCACCCAGCCAAGTCTTCTCTGCATGAACAACAATTTATAGGCCAAATTTGAGAACTTCAAAAGCAAGAACATCAATCTCAATCAAATGAAACTTTGCACATGTTAAAATCGACCTTTTCTTTCTGGAATATGAATGACAGGTGAAAAACCTACCGGACATTCCATTTTTACGAGGGGATGTTTTCCTAAATTTGCATATAGAGAAAAATTAAAAAATATTGATTTTTCCATTTTTTGATGAAAAATTAAAAAATTTCATACCTTCCAATCTATCGAATTCTACATATAATGTACTACAAATAGTCAATACATCAAAGAAAGCAATTCAAATACCCCGGGACGCTACTTCCACTTAAGGAGATACAACTCTGTAAGAATGACAGTTTTTGGAAAATTCCAAAATGATAATGTTGGTGATATACTAAAATTGCCAGTCTTTCCAGTGAACAAAGTATACTTTTTTTTTAAATATTTCAAATTAAGTTTAAAGTATTGAAATGTTGAATATTAATAATGAAATATAATTAGTTTGGTACCTGGGTTATTCCATTTTATCACAGGAAGGATGTCCCCAACAAACATTAACTGAAACAGTCTGATAATGTAAAATTCACCTCAATATGATCAGGTGATAATAATATGAATGCGTTGAAAATGCCTACCTCAACACAAAAGCAACAATCCAGCTACATGTACCATGTCCCCACCTCCACACACACCCAACCACCACACCACACACATCCACAACACACACACAATCACACCTGCAACCATAACAAAAGGCCTTTAACACGTATTCCTCCCCTGCCACACCCCACAAGAATTTCTATAAATAAACGGAGGTTCTTCCCATCCTTCTCCGTTCCGATGCTTCTTTCTTCTTCTTACTCAACATTTGTTGAGCACACACACACACACCGCACACACACACACACCACATATCTACACATACACTTGCACATGTTGAAAAGATAGATGTTCTTGGTTTAATAGGAGTCAACGTCAGCTTCTATGGGTTTCTTGGTGCAGGTGATATTCAATAACAAGAAACTATTACTTGTAAGATAGTTTGTGTGTATGTATGTATGTGTGTTGTGTGTATGTGTGTGAGAGGTGTGTGCCTGTGTGAGTGAGTGTTATGATTGAGTAAAGAATACTTTTCAGTGCTTAGTGTTTTATACCATTTTAGCTATGAGAGAGGGTGTATTGAGTCAAACCTACAATTGCACCAGTTTTGCGAAAATTTCACCTAAATGGGTCATGTGATCCCACAAAAATTCATATTCTAACACATTGAAAAAACCCTGATTTTTACACTCATTTTAGGTCATAAACGCATTAGTACTTAGGGCATTTTTAGCATGATCATGAAATGTTATGTGGTTCTTAACTTTTGGAACACTTTTTATCCTAAGAACTAACATGGGTTTTGTACATACAGTATAGGCCCATTGCAATGCATTATGTGTTTTTTTTTTTTTTTTTTAAATATAATAAAAGAACACATTTATTTGTGTTCATCATTCCCCATTGATGATTGCCTTTATTTCAATTTTTTTGTTCAGTGAGTTTGATAGTCCAACTGATAGAAAGTGGAGGCTTATTATCTATTTACTCAGCTTCTTTTTGATTACCAGTAACCTTCCCATTACTGAAAAGGATTGGTTACCTTCCCATTGTTGATTTCTTCCTCTCCAGTATCTTGTTACATAACTCCCATATTATTCACACTTATGTTCTATGATAAATTTGTGTTGCAAGCCCTTTTTTCAATTTCAAGCCAATATTGACTAATTTATAAGAACAATTTCAATCGGACATTCACAGATTTTGTTACATATGATTGGTCTAAGTAAATTTCATGTTTGCCCAATTCCATAATTTGATATGGGACTTTGTTGGTTGCTGCCATTATTCGATAGGGATTTTTTTCAATCGAAGTCACTTCCAACTGTCTTCCATACATGTATTCAGTGACATGGCCCAGGATCGTTTGGTGTGTGTGTGGGTTGTGTGTGTGGTGTGGGCCGGGTGGTGTGGTGTGGGACGGCACAAGAATAATTTCCTTTCAAAACGAGTTACTAGATTTTGGTGAAATTTTCTGTGCCCAAGGATCTTTTGGAGAGGGGGGGGCACAAGAATATTTTCCCAAATAGTGTCGTAGCAGGATGTTGGAGACATGTAAATGTACCTACTACAGACTAGTATATATTTTCATCAGAGTTTTACAGTCAGGCACTGTTTCTCAAATTTTACCTACTACCCATGTCATTAAATTCATTTCGCCATTTTTCTTCCCTCAATTCCAATGTTCTTGAGATATAACATTTTGTACTCCAGAGGTCCTTACGAAAAAACCTTAACAATTGGAAAATTTGGATAAAGTTTCCATTTATAGTACGTCAGACATAACTCACCATGTATCATTGAGCGTGGTTGTGACTACAACCAAGGGCTTTTACAAGGTACTTTCTTCCCTAATTTCTTTGTGCAAATCGTTGATGTCCATAGAAATGAAAACTTATCTCGATCATGTTTCTGATCAGTAAACAATCTGTTTTTTTTTTAAGGATTAGTTCAGTCAACAATTTCTCCATTGTCATGAACGATCAATGCAATCAACTAGCAAGTGTACAATACAACTTGACTTTTTATAGTCATAACATGCGATGATAGAGGGTTAATCAGTTAACTTTTTGTCTTAATGCACAATATCACTATGGCCCATAACTCCACTTCTCGGTGGGGAGGGGACATTTGTTCCATTTTGGTTTGCTTTACTAGCCAGACCCAAAATTGAATTTACTATTGTTCAAAACCAAAAGATGGCCAACATAACGTGGCAATTTTTTCATCATAGGCCTATACGTAGTTATCGTGCACATGCGCAGTGTTCACCAACTCCTTCACTTTGTTACTGGCATGTACGCTCCATTCACTGCAACCCTATACTCATAAGGGGCATGAAAGCGAATGCCATCTGATTAGGGACAAATGGCTTGCCACCTTCATCAGTTCAAACGTTTTTTTTTTTACTTTAATATCTGGTTTACCATATTTTGACATGAGCTGTATGCAAGTAAGCAACGGAAAATTCATTTGCTAACAAAAAAAGAGATGATGAAACACGATGCCATGGTTAAAACTAATTTTTTCAGAAGTTGACAGAACAGCTGAAATAGGGATAGAAGCACGTCATTAATTTTACAACATGCATTTTGTCAGCTCTTAACTATAGTCTGTGTAACCGATGGGACATATATTATCTAGACTTGGGAATAAGAGAACATTCGACTATAAACTTTCAACAATCCGAATATTAACATAATGGGTTTGGGATATATGGGTTGTTCAATGTCAAACAGGCAAAGTGTGGACATTTTCATCTGTCAATATTCAAACTTAAATTTGATGGGTGGGGCTCAAAGATACATTTGTTACTGGTTACTCTAATTTATTCAAACTAGGCGGTCCTCGGCGTTGCAATTACCGGTTTTTTAAGTACTACTTCTTTAAACCCATTTTCACGATTACGGGCTGTGGGGCATGCATCCACTAACCAATCGAACTTGATCTTGCCGAGGTTTTTTTTTCAAAGCTACCCCACCCACCGAGAAAAGGGCGGATAGACATTGTGACAGACAGTCATACGTGGCCTATTATAATATAGATGGTTGGTGTGGGCATGTGGAAGGGGATGTTTGTGGACAGTGCGTGAGTGTATGTGTTGTTGTCCCCCAGGTTGTGTGCGTGTGTTTGCGGTGCATGTGTGTGTGGCGGTGTGTGAGTACGTGGTGTGTGTGTGTGTGTCGTGGGAATGTGGTGTTTGTGCAGGGTGCTACTGGGTGTGCAGGGTGTACATGGTATTCATGACACCCAGGTGAGTGTGTTTTTGTTTACATGTTTGTGTCACACACGCGCACGCATGGGCACATGTGCGTGTAAGGTGTTGTGCGGTGCTGCAGATTTTATAATCTTGGCCATGTATGGCCAAAATGTATTTTAATTTCCATTATATGGTGGTTGGCAATGATCCAATAGAGGGGGGGGGGGGGGGGGGGGGGGGGGGGGGCGGTGTCCTCAGGTGAACCGCCTTATCATTTGTAGAAATTGAAGGAACCCTGTGCGAAAATCAGGAAACCCATGCCACCAAAACCCCCCTTGATTAATATTCATGATCAGAGGGCGCTACCTTGATTAAATTCTGATGAAAAATAATTGTTTCCCTTTTTAAACACTATACCTTTTAACAACACAAAAATATTAGATATAATATTATATTAAAAAAATGTAATTTTGGAATTTTGAAAAAACTGCTCTTTTTTCAGGGTATGCATCTCCTAAAGTACAAAAGGCTCCATGATTTGAATTCTTTTTATTTGATTAAGCTATGATTATACCCCCTACCTCATAGTCAAAAATAATGAAATTTCAAGGTAGTGAACAATTGTCTAATGTGTATAGAAAGTAAAAAATCGTACTTTTCACATTTTTTCTCAAAAATGAAATATTAGGAAAAACCCTCCTAGAACAGCGGAACGACAACACGTTAGAGGGGCGAAACCCCTTCATCCCCCAGTTCTTCCCTAACCCTGTTCTCCACCTTGTGAACCATATTCCAAAGAAAAGAATCCAATCATGACATATGATAAGCTTGTCTAACATTAAGAAACCTATGGGCCTTTTTTGATGGTCCAAAGTGTCCTTTTTCACTTTTTCCTTGTTGAAAAAGCCATTTCTTATGGGTTGTTTTAGGGGGGTACTGTATTGTACCTAGGGGGTAGTGAGATTTTTTATGTCATCACTGAGCATAACTTGGTGGACTTGCAGCAATCTTCAAAAATGAACAAATCCGCAAACCTTGGGTTTTCCCGGTACTGCATGGCGTCTTTCAGAATATCACTCTTAATACCACATGGTCCATCCGGGGCCCAATTGAAAGTTCGCCAATTGCCAGAAATGAATTTTGCCATTGGTGTTTGGATGAATTAAACATTACTTTAACTCTATTGGAAAAACTGGTGATTGGGTTCATTGGAGGTGAATTGGACCAAGAGGTGCCCAGATAACTGGCAAATGAACATTGGTAATGGCCTAAATGCAGCCCGGGGGCACTCTCCCACCGGAAAATGCACCCCTTCTCGGCCAAGCACCTCCGAAATGGACCCCTACAATGGCGTAAAGCAACAAACCATTTCTGAAACCCTAAATGGACCGTAACACATTCAAAACCTATCCTTAAAAGCATTACGCTCATTCTACAAAATCCAGGTGTCAAAAATCGAAAAATAAAAGTGTCAAAAAGGCTTTACTTTTGTGTTTTTTAAGAGTAAATATATTGTACTTTCGATCTAAAGATTGTCAAACACCACTTTCATAATTTTCTTTTCCCCAGCTCTAAATCTTTCTTCGCCCCCGGTTTGTCCCAACCTCACCCCCAACACTTCCATTACCTCTCTTAGTCCCGTCATCCCTCTTTTTCTCCCCCTTCTGACGACCTTCCATCTAACTCTCTTTATTTTCCTCTACCTCTCCACTCCTATCCTTCTCTCCTAATTCGCCTCGCCCCCTCACACCGCTACCCCCTCTCTCGTGTTTTTTTCTCTCCAAGTTCCCGCGATCTCCACTCCCTCCCTCCTCCACACCACTTCTCTTTCCTTCATCTCCCATTGCTAAACACCTCCTGACTACCACTTTTCTCTTGATTCCCACGAATACCGCCCTCTTCTTTTCACCACCTCCTCTCCTTTTTCTGTTTGTACTCTCTATTCTCTTCCCACCACTATTTGCGTTCACTTCCCCTTTGCTTCACTCTACGCTCACCCACTCCCCTCTTGCCTAACACAAACACATCATCAAACTACCCTATTTCTATAATCATTTCCACACATTTCTTCTACAACTTTTTCTCTGGTTCTCGCTCCCCTAATCCCCCACCACTACACATCCTCTCTTTACCGGCGCGGGAACCCCTTTGGAAGTCATCCAATTGTGATGTTTTTAACACTAGAAAAGATCCTAATGGAGCTACGTTACCGGCTATCTTTTGTACAAAATGGGCTGGTTTTACTAAATGCATACACGTCATAGTATAAGGAAAGTCATAAAAAACAAACGAAAGATCACTTGAGTGAAATGTAAAACCGATTGTACCATTTCGTAGAAGTTTTAAAAAATTCTCAAAGCTATTTTTCTTCCCATCATATTTTACCGTCTATTCTTAGTGTTAAAAAGAAATTTGAGTCTTTTCCCAAAATGTAGATCTTTAGGGTGCAATAATAAATATGTTTTTTTTATTTGATTTTAATAATCGAAGGATCATTTATCATATGTGACCTAGCTTGCATGATCTCATGTAAATATATTCACATTATGATCCTTTAACAAAAAGTGGGGACGAGTAACGTAGCTCACATTTTCTGCACTTCAAACAACTTACAAGTAGTGATGCACTTTATAGATGTAACATTCAACAACTTTTCAATATTTATTTCAGAATTCAATAACAAACCAACAACGGTGTTTTGCAACGTGAACACATCTTTTAAGGGCAATACTTGTTGCATTTTTTGTACGCTTTTGGTTATTATTTGAATCTGTATTCAAAAAGGTGACCATTAAAAGATTTTTTTAATGTTGCATGACTTATTTACATCGCTCTTGGATGTATATGTATTTTTAAAATGAATATGGAATCAAAATGTAAATACTATTGGATATTACATGAATATTATCGGATGTGAGCTACGTTACCTAAGCACGTGCACGACATGACTCGCTCACTGCGTAGTTTTACGAATACAGTGCATTGCTAAAATTATGGCTCAGATACAGCACTGTAGCGTAGACAGGTAAATCCACAATTGTGTGATACAGTTCAAGCTCACAGCGGGATATAAGGGGCATATAAAAGCGAGAATACTTCATATATCATTAACTTTTATGTATTTAACAGAAAATAAGAAAGATTCGAAGTAATACTTACACTGCAAAAACATCGGTGTTAGATTTAACACCAAGGGTGTTGATTTTAACACCAAGCCGGTGTTTGGAGAGGACCACACCTATTGGTGTTAAACTTACACCAAATTGGTGTTATATTGACACTAATTTTGGTGTTACAATATATGACATAACGCTTCTTGGTGTTAATCTTACACCACATGTCGGTGTTATTTATGTATTTTAACACCCTCCTGGTGTTAAAGTGACACAACTGGTTAATTACCACCCTCTTGGTGTTGAATTGACACCACTGGTGTTAATTTAACCCCCTCCCGGTGTCCCAGGAAGACCACACTCTTTGGTGTTATTTAACACCAAATGTTGGTGTTAACTGTTATCGCTGTAACATCTAACATGTTAGTAGGAAATGTTTGCTGTTTTATTGTTTGTTTCTATATTAGCTGCTTACTTCTAGCATTACATAAGCAGACCACCAAAATGCATAACCAAAATTTTGCAGCAACACTAAGCGGTGTTAAATCCTAAACTTTAACACCAGAAATTAACACTGACAAGCTTAACACCGATCTGGTGTTGCATATTCAACACCGGAGTTTTTGCAGTGTACCATTTTTTCCTGCAATAAGAAAGGACAGTCTCTTCAAATATTTTGCACGCATGAAAATATCATCGCATTGATTCAAAGAAAATATTAAGTGTCAAATTTGACATTTGGGCAATGGAAACGCATTTTTAGCGATTTTGGAGCCTTTCAAGGGTTAAACCAGGCTTAAGAAAGCATTCAAAGTATGGAAAACTATATATGTCCGTGCAGCACTCGTTGAGTTCTACCAGAAAAACAACACATTAGATACCCTAAATGCTCAACAAAGTGTGTGTGGACCAAAGAATGGTAAAAAGGCTATTGGCACCCGATTTTGTAGAATTACCTATTAATCACATTCAATTATGCACCCCTTAATGGCGCAATATATTTTGGACCCTTAAATGGTTTCTTATTTTAAGTTTCACAATACTCACCAAGATTCTTATGACCAGCTGATTTTCACGTACAAACCAAGAAACATTTTCCCCATTCAGTTTAAAGACCCGACTTTCCTCAGTTTATTCAACAATCACACATATAATTACCATAATTATGATTACCTGATGATCACCTATAAGTGCAATGTCTTCTGAAAAGCACCCCTTTTTCAGAAAGACGTCGACGACGTCATGTAGTAAAATCATGACCCTTTTCGACGCTTTTTTTGGACGCGGATGCGTAGCAGTTATTATGCTGAGTAACCCCCCCCCCTCCGGGAACTGCAATGACCTAAATAGTCAATGGACCAACTGGCAACAACTGGAATAAGTGGCTATTGGCCTAACTGACAATGGACAAATTGGCAAATGGACGAAGTTGACAGTGGACTAACTGATAACTGGACCAACGGACAACGGACCGAATGGCATGGTCCCTCCCCAATAGGCTCCTTAGACTTTCTTGTTGGAATTTATTTAAAAAATTAAATTTCACAAGTTTCCATTTTACTACACAAATATCAGTAGGCCTACATTGCTAAAACAATGCGCCAAAGTGGTGCGATGGTTTTTTAAGCTCGGGTATTGTCGGACGGCATTCAAGTGATAATTTATGCTCGTCCTGCATGGTTTCGAAATCTCTCTGACACAAAAATACCAACATAACGTCAAAAAGTTGCCACAATATTAACAGTTATATATGTAATATATGTGGGATATGATATCTGTGAAAATCGAGAAATATCTGTTGAATTCTTGAGCAAGAAAACTCACGTTAACTCAACTGCAACATATAATGTATGTGTATGAAATAAAATTCCCAAAATTCAGCTTTCAGTTAGCCTAAAATGAAGCATAAGAAAGGTTATGTCAAATTAAAAATGGGCAGTTTTACTGGATCACACTGTTTAAAGCCGCATTGTAAGATTTGTTCAGGCAATTTTCATCAAAGTTCTTATTTCTATTCTATAATGATATACATTGATAAATAAACATACCCTGCAAAAAGCTAAGCCTAAGATGCTGTACAAGTGACAAATCTGAGATTTTCCTTAAAAATTCGTATACGAAATTCTAAAATGCGTTTTGTCGTATTAGAGCTAACGGGAGGTGGCGCTATATTGTTGCAGATTTCTGAAGGGGATTATTCGATTTTCTGCAGTCTATTTTCACGGAAAATGTTCTCAACGGTTTCATATACGTTCTTTTGTATTTTTGAGAACAAAAATCCTCAAATCTAAATTTTGACGAAGTCTTACAATGCGGCTTTAATGCTGTACGATATACAATACATGGCATCGTGTAGGCATAAAGCTATCTAAGTATAAAGGTATATACTGTCGTAAGGGGTTCCCAAAAATAAGTTCCCATCTTTAAATTTGACAACACTTTGTTGCATTTAGAATTGAATGATTGGACAAATCAAAACAGTTTTCGAAAGAGAAAACATTTGGCACTGACGCGAAACGACGTTTTCAGCAAAAAATAGCACGGCATTCAAGGGTCAATCAAATGTGAACAAATTGTAATGCACAACGATTTCATCTCGATTCTTTTTTTTTCTTTTCTTTGCAGACTGAGGTAAACAAGACATCTACAACAAACAAACAACACTTAGCAAAACAAACAATCAGAGTGATTTTACCATGTAGGGTAATTTGTTTGTTTGTTTGTTTTTTATTTGGCAAATCGATAAACACAATCACAAACATAGACACAATATTATAAATTGATAGCAATATACAAATATAAACACAAGTAGCAAATGACACTCTAAGTTAGACAGCCAAATCGATAAGCCAGGATGGCCCATAAAGTTGACTAAATATGTCAACTTATTTCCAATGGGGTCCGTAAAATGAATAGGATGCCTGCAAAAGAGTGAAACTAACCAAAAGACGGACAAAAAGGACAGAGAGAGACCAATGGAAATAAGTTAAACAAATTCAGCCAATTCTTGGTTCATAGACAGGGTGGATAAATGGGTCTTCACCTGGGACTTGAAGGAATTCTTATCATTGATTGATTTGATGGCATCAGGCAAAGAATTCCAGTCAAGAGTACTCTGGTAGAAGAATGATTTGGAGGCAAGGCCAGTAACCCTTGGGACGTTGAAATTGTAAGCGCTAGAACGTGTACGGTGCAAGTGGGAATCCGATATTTTGGTGAAAAATTGACGCAATATGATGGGCCTGATGAATAAAATATGTTGAAGACATCATTAAGGCGGAGTTGTTTGACTCTATCTTGTATTCTGAGAAATTTGGTTGAGTCCAAGTGAACCTGACCAACATGCTCTCTGTGAGATAGATTTAAAATGAATCGAACCATTTTGTTTTGAAATATTTGCAATTTACGTTGTTGACATGCATTGAGACCTGAAAACCATGAAGTACAACAGTGGTCAATGTGACACTGAAGTAATAGTGGATGAGCCAGACCCCTATTTTGGGGGTGTTCCTTACCACCTGGGGGGGGGGGGGGCAAAGCTGCACTTCTACCAGTGATGCTACACATCATGGGGAATATAAAAATGCATGATGGAAATTGATCCGGAGTAGTTTTTGGCGGGAAAAGGTCATCGAACTTTATACAGGGGTCAAATTTCAAAATTGCTCAACCCTGTCCACCCTGTCAGGTAACATATCAAAATGTTCCTCTCGTTATAAGGATTCATAAAAAGTATGGTTTGATCTACCTGTGACCTTTGGTTCTCGAGTTACAAGCAAAAATGTCAAAAAGTTCAAAAAGTGCAAAATTTTGGGTCTACAGGAGTCAAAAAATGAAAAAATGCTCCGATCCTGTTGCACATGCAGCTTGGCACATATATGCCAACAGATTTAAATCGAAATAATTATACAAGATCACAAATGTCGTTAATTAATGCAATACTCAATAATTTATTTCAAAACCCTTTAATTAACTGAACGTCACACGTTAGTTACTTAGTTTTCTTTTAATATCAGTGGCTTGTTAAGATATAAGACACAAAATTATTCTCTTGGTGCTTTACAAAATCCTTGGTCGGTCAGATCCTTCTCTATCAAGAATGCATCAATGCATTTTGCTGCGTAAAACAGTGGCGGATCTAGAATCGTAAAAGCGGGGGCCAGGAATAGAGTTGCGCCACTGCGTGTTATCGAGCAACAGTTTATACTGGTTCTAATAACTCTTTGCTCAAGTACGTATGGTTATTGTAACAATACTCTACACTGACAATAACCATACGAGCAAAGAGTTATGAGAACCTGTATAGCCTGTTGGTTGATAACACACAGTGACACAAATCTACTCCTGGTCCCCGCTTTTACGATTCTGGATCCGCTATTGTAGAAAGTCGGGCAGTTTGTACACTTGAAAAATAAATTTTACTTTGTATTTTTACTTTGTGTCTTTGCGCCACACATGCTTGATTACTTATAATTAAGTTCGCTA
Organism: Ophioderma brevispina; assembly: GCA_023653785.1. NCBI lineage: Eukaryota > Metazoa > Echinodermata > Ophiuroidea > Amphilepidida > Ophiodermatidae > Ophioderma > Ophioderma brevispina. The sequence goes on along the minus strand of JAMKCH010011182.1, from coordinate 76,112 downwards.
TGATAGGCCTAAATGAACTCTTCTATTCTTCCTTCTTGTTCTACCTTCTTTTTTCTTCATCCTCTTCTTTTTTTTTTTTTTTTTTTTTTTTTTTTTTTTTTTTTTTTTTTTTTTTTTTTTTTTTTTTTTTTTTTTTTTTTTTTTTTTTTTTTTTTTTTTTTTTTTTTTTTTTTTTTTTTCCCAGCGGGGCTTAAAAGCACCAACTTGGCCCAGTTTTCGTTTGGTACCAAACAGAATACATTCTGTCTTCCCGACATGAATAGACAGCTTGTTAGAAATCAACCAATTATTGCAAGATTTTAAATCTGAATTCAGGCTATGAGAAATGACCTCAGGATCAGTATGGGAGGAAATGATGACACTATCATCCGCATACAAAAGAAGCTTATTATGAACTGAAGATTCCATGTCGTTGCTGTAACAAAGATAGAGCAGCGGGCCCAGTAAGCTTCCCTGTGGTACTCCACAGGAAAGCTGGCTGGGACTGGAGTTGATACCATCTATGCTCACAAGTTGCAGCCTGTTGGATAAATATGACTGAAACCATCTGGGGTCAATTCCCATAGCCTGTAGTTTCCTACAAAGAATAGTATGGTTCACGCTGTCGAAGGCTTTTTGGACATCAAGTAAAAGCATACCCAGGAATTTACCCTCGGAAATTTGTTTACGAATATAATCCGTGAGAAATTTTAAACAGCTTTCGGTGGAGTACCCTGAACGGAACCCTGATTGATAATCATAAAGAAGGTTATTGACATTTAGATAATTTTCAACCTGTAAAAACCGGTAAAGGGTAAAAACATGTTCAGAAAAATGTAAAAGTGCCACTTTTTTGAAAACATCGTTTTTCGAAAAAAACGAGTGCGTGTTGATACCAAGTGTTTTTGAAAAGCACCAACTTTTATGGCGGAGCCATATGTTTTTTTCTAAACATTCAGTTCTAAGTTATGCAACGAAATGCTCTTGAATTTTTTTTTGGATTTAATGTTGTTGGGAATCCATTACATGCATGATGCTATTAATAGGGATGACCACTAAAAATTGAAGTTGTTTTAAAGTGATTTAGTTAGACCACGCCTATTGGCTGGAACTTGATAAAAGGAACATTTTGGCGTTTAAGTCATCTTAATCGGACGTTCTGTTCCAGAGATACATTCTTAGAAAAAAAAGGAACCTTTAAAGGTTCTATGAATTGATCAAAATGGTTCCAGGAAGAACCTTTTGGGTGTTCTTTCATGGTGTTTATTACCTAATTTGGTCATAAAAAGAACCTTTTTTGGTTCTTTCTAGAACCGTTAAATTTATAGAATTTTTTTCACTGAGGGTTGTACATACAGGACAACCAAGAACCCTTTTTTCTAAGAGTGTATGGCCTTTGGATTGTCGCAATTTTATATAGGGCTGCTAGAACACATGGAAAATTGTAAGTCCAAGAGGTAATAATAACAGAAAGTGCAACTTTGAGGTATGTTTATTAACATATTTATTAACTAGAGTTATCTGGAACATTTTATACGTTTGCAACAACATGAAATTATACCTGAGACAAGAATACCATTCTTGTCTCAGATAAGACCATGCTGAAAAATGTAGCGATTTGTTGAAATACCCCCCCCAAAAAAAAATACGACCTCAAAACCCATGGTTTCTTTGGTGGAACCTTCATCATGATCCAAGAAGGCTGCCACGAAAAATATCTCTATAGAGCAGTAACATTTCAGAACAAGACATTTTGAAAAAAGTTCACAACAGACAAGTTGCACCAATAACAGGTTATTTTTTCATAGCATAGCTACAACATGGTAGCCATGATGGGTAAAGTTGGCGGTAAGTACATCATTTGATATGGGTTTTGGTAGGCTTAAACATTGTTCAATTTCTTAACATATGTACATTTGCTCTTCAGAAATATGTAAATTTTAACAGTATATAAGTTTGCTCAATCCCAATTAGGAGATATTTGAGATTCAACACATGATGCACAGAAAGCTGTTACTCCAACTTGTAGTTCTCATCACATTGACATTTTTTTAAATATAATTCCTTGATAGAGGAAGACCTTAGCTACTGACTAATCAGGAAAGAGTTTGGTTAGTGTTTACTGGTGTAATAAAAAAATTCTTGAAACACGCTGTTTTAGGCCTGAATTGGGCTATAACATTGACTATGTTCCATTTAATAGCTTTGGGACTTAGTGCATTGAGCTGTGTTTGGATAGACAGTCAATGGGTGCTCACACACAATAAGTGCGAAACTGTTCTTGCAGCATATGTGTTGATAGTGGTCATCCCTGCTATTTAAAGCCGCATTGTAAGACTTTGTCAAAATTTAGATTTGTAAACTTTTGTTCTCAAAATTACAAAAGAACTTAAATGAAACCATTCAGAACATATTTCGTGAAAATAAATCCCAGAAAAACGTGGAAATCCCGTGGAGAAATCTGCAAGAATATAGTGCCATCTCACTTTCCTTCTAATACGACCGAACATATTTTTAGATTTTCCTATGTGAAAAATGAAGCAAAATCTTAGATTTTGTCACATTTACAGCATCTTAGGTTTAGCTTTTGGCAGGATATATTTATTTATCGATGTATATCATTATAGACTAGATATAAGAACTTTGATGAAATTTGCTTGACCAAATCTTACAATGTGGCTTAAATAGTAGATAGTGTCATGCAATACTCTCTCGGTGGATACACTCATTTATGCATAATATATTATATATATCTACCCAAAAAAAATTCGACTTTATTATTTGTAATTTAATGAATAAAATGACAATTTAAATCTTGCCCGGATTCACGAATTAAGTTTTTAACCCGGGGTTTTTAATCATCTGCATGAATAACTTCTGATATCGCACGTTTCATGTCCATAACTAAATATCGTCATGTCCAATACGATGACAGTATACTAAATATACTACATCATGGGTTGATACTGATAAATTGATAGTGACGATAGCTTAAAACAAAGTGTGCGCTTCAAGTGGGATCTTCAAGCCATTGATTCATTGGTCAGAAACCTAGAGAGGCTTCAGCATCATTGATGCTCTCGTTGTCACTCTTTCCACAAGTGACCTCCGGTTGTCAGAAGAAACTGATACAGCATGTCAGTATCTTACTATGGATACAGGGACCGAGATGCTGGGTGTAAATTTGAAGAACATTAATGTCGCAGTTTTGGTGATATATTGGTTTGAATTTAAACACATTCGTGGGAAAATTTACCTTTCCTCTTCTTTCCCCTTTTTTTCCACAGGAGTGGATTGGGTGAGGGCAAGATTTCCATTATGGAAATTACCTTCTGTCCCCTCTCTGAATATACTACTGTATGTACATCAATGAAATACAGGTAATCTTACGAAACAAAAATGACCCTATCTGACCTTTGATGTTGATGTCACCCATACAGAAGGGTCGTATGCAATAGTACCATTTAATTCAATTAAAATGATGCTTCGCAGAACTTACATGATTGTCCAATAAAATTAACAAAATTTTAGAGAACCCCATCATACGACTAGCCTAATTTTTTTGATGGGGTGGTGGTGGATTGCATTAAAAAATTTCCAACAGTGCAAAATTTTAGTTGTCCAGAAAATAATTTAAATCAATTCCAACAAAACTTGACAAGAAAAAAAAAGGAAAATTTCCTGAACCGAGTACCTGAAAGCTGTTTGGAACTTTCAGTGCCACCTACTGCCTGTAGAAATATTTAATTTCTCAAATTTTGGCTTACTGTAGCAGGTTCATGTCTTTGAAAAATTATGATAGTTGCTTGACCCACTTTCATACTATATTTCCAGTTACAGGGCACGTTTAGTCAAAACTAGTTTATGTCACAAATTGCTGCAATTTTCCAGTTTAACTGTGGCAATCCAGAAAACATGCACCATTGCAAACAAATGAACCAATGTGATATTTCTATTGGGATTCTGTAATTGCTGTTTTATTATATGCCTAGCATCACCTTAAGAACCTGTGATAATCATCAATTTATTTATCATTTTCACACACACATTCAGATAGTCATAGTTCCCTGTCAAACTTGTTTGGCAGGGACAATTATAACTGGTGCTTGTTGTCTGAGCCATCCCAAGAACATCAGACACAACATTCCATGTTTAATTCTGTCATCCATATAATTCATACAAATAAAGACGGCTTTAATAATGTAGCTTAGATGTAACTGTAATTTGTTTTATTGTTTTCCATTACTTGGTATTGCAACATTTGCCTGGAACGAGGATTTTTAAATACAAAAATATAACTTAAGATATAAACTTCTACTTTCTATTATAAATACTGGTGATACTAAAATAATACGAAAACCCTTAGTGGCCTGTTTATGTGGTTTTTACAATTCAGTAAAACCCATGTTAAAAATGCACTGTTCTTTAGAGCTGTTAAGGCTTTGGCAAATTTAGATTTGAAATATTTTGTTCTCAAAAATTGACACAAGAATCATATAAAAAATAAGAACATCTTCTGTGCAAATAGACTCCAGCAGTAAAAATGAAATTTTCAGAATATAACAGCGCTATCTCACATTTGGTTGCAATGTGCCCGATGTACTTTTAACGGTTCAGAATCCTTAATATCAAAACATTTGTGATGCGTAAAAAACGTTGAGTGCACTCTATACTCCTTGAATTCCAGTTTTTACATGATGTAATCTACATAAAACACCAGAGAAGATAGAAAGGAAGGAGGTGGTTTTCGGCTGACTTCTCAAAAGATAACCTGTTCAACCGCCTATTCATCTCAATCGGCTTAAAACTAATCGATTGGACCAAAAACTTACGCTACTTGCTGGAGACATGACATCACCTGTCTTAAATCCCAGAACATTCCAATTACCCATCTGTCCTTGGTATTTGCACAGGGTCTATACACTATGGTTGTGACCATACCAGAAAAACGTACTCGCCTGACATTATAAACAAATTTGACCCCAATTTCAAAGTATTTTGGCACTTTGGACACTTTTTGCTTTTGCACCCAAAGTAGGGTTGAGATGTATTGAAAATGCATTTATCTAATCTTCATCATATCATATTCACAGGAAAGAACCGGATATTTGTAACTTGGCTAAAATAATAACATCTTTCTGACCCCCCCCAAAACCCTTGAATTAATGTTAGCTTACCTAAAAGGGTCGATTTTGCTGTTTCCTTCGTCTTTTCGTTCACACCACTGATTCCTCATTATTTCGCCAACGATAAATAAATAACATCAAGTCAGAACACCGTGGAGTTCATTGCCGCAAGATCTTTAGCTGGAAATTAATAAGCTATTTTAGTGGTAGTGTGTTCAAGTCCAAATTCCCGTTGTGAAATCTTCCCGAACGGCCAAGCTTTGAGGCGGTTGAACCATTACTTCAAAGTTCCAATCGAGTGGCCCTTGAAGTGTCCAACACTATCTGATGAATGAGAGTAATCCTGGTTAATCGGATTTGGCAAAATCAGCCATCGCCTTCTTCTCATCTTCTCTTGACAAAAAAACCCACCCATGAAAAAATGGAGGCTAAGATGTCTTTGTACGACATCTTATTTTTTTTTTATGTTTTTAAAGTTCGTCTGATGATCTTCATATGAAATTCCATGCACTGTATAAGGAACATACACTCAGCTGTGCATGTACATAATGTAACAAAAGTTATGATTTTTGTCAAACTATTGCTCTAGGACCATCTTCATGATTGCTATGTGTTGTGTACAATACTCAAAATATACGAGTGAAAATTGAGTTTGTAAACATGACACATTACGGCTTAAGCAATTTTTTTTCTGCAGAATGTTAGATAATCGATGTACATCATTAAAGAGTAGAAATAAGAACTGTCAGAAATTGCTTAGCAAATCTTAACATGACGCGGTCTTTTAAGTTGTAACAATCAGTATCAAAGCGAAACACTGAATAAAACGCATCCACACAACAACTGATCCTAACAACCAGACTCAAAACATTAGCATCTGGGGTAGTCACATCCGATAAAAAACTATAGCCTTATTTGTACAAAAAAGTGACCATTGGTAACATTGGACCTCGATAGGTCTGTATTCGGTCTACCAAAGCCAGTAACCCATTTTTTTCCTTTGTCCCAAAAATTGGACCTTTCTGAATTTAAAAAAATTTTGTGGGGTGGCTGTAATACTCCGCCACACAAGCTACTGTTTTTGAGTCATGTCATCAGGTGAATATAAGCCATGTGAACAAATCAGATCAGCAACCTTCAACAATGGATGTACTTTTATGCCTGTGATAAACTAAGCAGTTGCAAGCACAATAATGATCTTTTTTTGGCATTAAACGCGCTAGTATTTTTAATAATCGCTACAGCCTACAATGTTGCAAGCGTTGAGCGAAAAAAGGTGAACTGTAAGTCCACTTGACACTTCGGCCGGGCATAGCTAGCTTTTATCATTAGATATTTGCAATCACTTTGTTCATCAATTATGAGGTGATGTCATAAAAAATGTCTTGTATATCATGCGCAGAATGAATAAAGATTATCAAGGGCTTAAAGTGCCTTATGCTTCTAAACACAAAGCCGTATTCACAAAAGCGGGTTAACTTAACCCAGTTGTAATTTTTAACCCTGGGTTAAATAATATCCCATAGAGGATAACACAAATTTAAAACCCATGATTGTGGGTTAGAACCCTGTTTAACCCGGGGTTAAAGTTAACCCACTTTTGTGAATACCGGCCAAAAATATAATACTTGTTGACTCCTACAAATTGCCTTCCTTTTTTGAATTTTACAGGCATGTATACTCACACCTGCATGGCCATCCAAAGAGAAAACCTGACTTAGACAGGTTGACTCACCTCGGGGTCAAATAGGGATGGTATTTCAGTGATCATTAAGTGTATGTGGGGGGGTAAGGCAGTAGCACATATTAAGCTATAGAGAATGCAATTTGTAACAACTTGATATTACTCTGGTATCTGTTTGCACGAAAAGCTTAATTTTGCACTATTATACACAATAAAAATACATGTACATCAACTAACACCTAATTGATACTAATAAAAATAGAAACCTTTCAATATAATACATAGCACAGATAGTAATGGACATCGTATGTTGAAACACAATAATAAATGCGTAATATCAATGCTAAACATACCATAACACATCCAGTTGGCAAATTCTTAGAAATGATGTAAGCCTAATATACTTCAAATGTAATAACTAAAGACAAGGTAATGGTGAAATTGTAAGCAAGTGTCTGAAGCCCTTAAATGAACCAACTGGCACCAGTACTAGTATACACCAAAGAGTGCATATGGTCTACACTTGTACACTGGCCCCAGAAAGTATTTGCACACTTACACCAAACCCAGAGAGAGGTCATAATTAAAAGAGTTGATTATAGGCCAGTTTCAAACTTCACTGCATCTGCATTGCGATACTGATATAACGACCACTTTGCTGTCACTTGTCACTGCATGAGGTACTGCAATCAAGTTAAAATAATTTTAACTGCCACTGCGTTACCGCTGCGGCAACACAACTCGCCGCAACGCAGATGCAATGAAGTCAAACAGGACTTGTGACCTCTTTCGGGGTTTAGTATACTGAGTGCATGTGTATGTCAGTTGAAAAGAGAATATGCATCCAGTAGGTTCCTAGTTCCTTATAGAAACAACTAAATTCTCTCTGCTGATTCCTACTTAATAAAGATGGTACCTCTTGCTTGGTATACATGGCAAAATTGATTCAACAAGTAAAAATTTAATTTGCAATTGGCTATTAAGTAAAAATTTAACTTGCAATTGTCACTCTCTAATATAATGGTAGTAAGCAGGGCTTCATACATACTTAATATTTCACTTTTCACATGTTAGAAATTAGTTTCTATGTTAACCCTCATCTAACGAATGGGGAGGGGGTTTTATCAACCAACACGCTAAAACGGCCCCAGTTACCCTCAAACGACTATAGCTAATTGTTTATCTGTCATTTGGAGTCATTTCAGTACAAAAAACATGCACATACTGCCTAAGATGGGGGGTAGGGCCAACAATTGAAACAAAATATGTTGGGGGGGGGGGGTTAGGGGTGCAACCCACACAAACAAAAAGTTTTTTTTTTTTTTGACAGATGTGTAGTCTGAACTATTTTTTATGTTACTCTATTTTAAAAACAGGTGAGAATCAAATGTTCCTATCATTTTTTTAGCTCAGTAACAAAACTTCGCCCATTTAATCCGATTTTCCACTTTTCGAGGGTGGTATTAATTTATCACATCATTTGAGGCATGGTGGTACTTATATTGGTATCACTGCATAGAGGAGATCCATAGCTATCCATAGGTACTAAATGTAACAGCATATAAGGCATTTATTATAGAAAATCTGAGATGGGGTTGCACTAACCCCCCCCCCCTTCATTTGACGTGTTAAAAAATAGCTCAGTTAGACAAGGGTAATTTACTGCTTTGTCCATATAAAAGAAATCCATGTGTCCTTTTGGAAATAATGTTCTTACTATAAATATAGTTTTTCCAAATACAATGTTAGCTTGGGTAACTTAAATACTAATACTTGTGAGTGTATACATTATCCATTTCTGTCAAGATTGTGTTAAAGGCATTTCTACTAGTTAACTTTCCATCTACAAGTTAAATCTAAACACTATATATATATATATAGAGAGAGAGAGAGAGTTGGGGTTTCTATCTGATTATAAACAAACGATTAATTTAATGTTTTAATGGGACGGTGAATGGAATATAGGTGCATAAACTGTTAATAAAATATGATGTGTTGTGATAAAAGAGGTTTTATTTCAAATAACCTCCATGGGAAATATATTATACAGTGTGAGTCAATAAAAACCCTACATTCAGGAAAGATTTTTTCTTCAAAGGTTAAACGTTATTTTTGCTTAAATGTTTGTTTTGGTTGTTTACAGGGATAAACAGGCTATCAGAAGATTTTTATTTGGTGTCTTTCGGACTTGTGGTTCAGAAACTATGTCAATTTTGCGGAGAGACCTAAAAATTCTGTTTGGCCGATTTTAGCCATACAATGCGGAGAGACTGACACCGATGTATATACCATAACACATTATAGCAAAGACAATTCACACATGCAATTTCAGATGGTATCGATCTCTACTCGACAAAAACATATCAGTTCGAATAAAATGGTCTATTGTGTAACATAATTATAAGTAAAATATCTTCAACAAATTAAATTACCATTGTTCAATCAAAAAGAGATTTTTGTTTTACATCTCCAAGGTAATTATTTTGCACAAATACAGTATACTCAGCCTCCATAAATTGCGAGAAGAACTAAAGCTGAAGTTTTCTGTAAATAAATTGGAATTAAAACTTAAAATTTAATATCACAATAAAAACACTTTTTTTATTTTTTGTCAAAAACCGAAACCATGTCCTACTCCTACGCAGATCCCTGAATGCTATGTGAATGATGGCATTGCAACAAAAGAGCCAAAGCCCGTTGGAAAAGCCGATGCCATTGGTCAACGGAGCAGCAAGCCAACGGGATATGAATGGACGATGACCGGGCTTTATGCAAAGTAGCAAAACAATGATAATGACCAATGGGCCATAAAGCCTTTCTTTGCGGTGGACAAACCCGTTTTCCTCCGAATAAATCTTCAGAAACCGTTATTGTTTTTTTTTCAAGCGGAATACAAAACATTATATGGTTTCACTTCAGCTCCCAAGTTTCGTTGTATGTTAAAACCATGAAATCGTGCTGAACAAAAATAACTGTGATCTTACTCCAGCTATCTTGACTTTTATTTGGGAAATGAAAATTTGTTTTCAATCAGCATTGTCTTTTTGTAAATCTCCGGGATATATTTTTATAGTCCTTCAATTATTCTCCCACCTTCATTGTTTAACAATAATTTGGTGTAAATGGTTTTACTCAAATCACTATGAGCATACTACTCTATTTGTATACACGATGCATCTTGGTTGGTCAAAAATCGGTCAAACAGGATTTTTAAGTCTCTCGGCAACATAGGCAAACATTTCCTCCAAAGTCCAAATGGACACCACAATAAAGTTTTTCTGAAAGCCTGGTTACCCTCTTTATAACCAAAGCAAACGTTTGAGGCAAAAATAATTTCTTAACTAGACCTGGGACAGATATAAGTTACAAGACGGCCGTATTGGGAAGGATGGTGATCCCTTAATGACCCCTTGAGGTGGAATGGACCTGCCCCCTGAACTTCACCAATATGTCACAAATGTCATTAAATGTATTTTTACGTGTAACAACTTTACAAGGATCAAAGTATTGAGTTTCACCTCAATCCAAGCATGACAGGGATTTGACCTTTGCACTCTATAACGTGACCCCTGGGTCACGAGTAGGGGCAACTGTAATTTTTTGTATTACGATATCCCAAGGATTTATCTGTCAAATTTCAGTGCAATCGGTGCTTGTTTGTAAATTTTGACCTTTGACCTTAACTTTGACCTTTGGGGCGAGACTATCATACACCTATCTACTATTAATGTACATCACTGTAGTAATACCAGGCTTTATCTGTCTTCCATAGGCCGGAGGGATAAATCCAATTGGTCTTATTTTTACATTTTTTGGCAAATGACCTTTTGACCCCCTTAATGACCTTGATTCCGGTATAAAAAAAACCTCGGTACTTCAACAAAAAATGCATTGTTTCCAATGCCAAATAAAAAAAAATTACTATGCTTAGTTCGGAGTAAAAATTCTTGAACTTATTTACCTCAAACCGGAAATGACCTTAAATTGACCTTTGACCTCCAAAATAAAAAACCTTGCATACACCAGGTAACATGAAATGCATATCTGCAAGGTAAGTCTACTGTCTATGTTTGGTTTTTGAGATAAAAAATTTTTGAATATTTGGAATTATTTTTGGTTTTTACGGAAGGTTCCCTTAATGACCTTTGACCCCACCCGAGCACAACGTTTGTGAAGGGTCTTAAGCTGCTTCAGTAGAGTCACGTGACCATACAACGTTGCATATACCAGATAGCTATTTTGAGATTTTTAAAGATTTTGCACATAGGACCGGAAGTGCCCCTAATGGACCCCAGATTGACCTCTCGACCCCCCATAACTTGTGACGGGTCTCAAGCTACTTCATATGCCTGAGTCACGTTACCGTGCATTGTAATTGTAGGCGCTGAAACTTTTTAAAAGGAAAATGCACTTTTACCCCCTGTGACCACTAGATGACCCCGACAGGGCTCAAAGTCATGTGACATAAATGGGATGCTTCAGCGGTCATTCGGTGTATGTCTGGTGAGGAATACGTCAAACCAGGACTGAGCTAGACGCAGTTGAAATGTTGACAGAAGAAGAAGAAAGAACGCCTCAGAAACAGAAACAGAGTGCCCTGAGGGCCGCCTTGTAACTGATGTTAATTATTTTTTATTCTGAATGTAGGTTTTTTTTTGACTCACACTGTTTTTTATTTTGACTTTAATGCCACTTTTATTTTCAAGCAACTTGTCAAAAAGAGTGCACATTTTGTTAGGTCCATTAAAGCATTGTGCAGGCAAAATGATTTCATGTAAAGGAAAATTCTTAGTGAAACATTTTCCAGGAAAAGAAAGTAGATGTCAGCTATATTCTGTGTGCCAAGAGAAGAAATCAGGGCCTTCCCATAATGCATTCATGTATTTTTTGTTATCATGAGATGTCAATGTAATTTTCTTTTATTACATGAATCAATGGTGAAAAAACTAATGTAATGATAATAACAAACGTGAAAACAGTATGGCCAGCGAGAAAACACACTGGGCTTTCCAGTGATTGCATTATGTGGATCATATGCCATGAAAGTTTCAATGGTGATATTTTCCTCCAAAACATAAACAAACAGTGAAAAAATCAATCCTCAGTAAATAGAATACAACCAGATTCTTCAAATGGTATGGTTTATTTTACTTACGTTTAACCCTGTATATTCCGACTACAAAGACCATGTGCAAAAGTAATGGGAGTGTATGATGATAAACTGCGTACATGTGACCTGCAATGTTTCTCTTCTGTGGGGCGGACTATGATGCTTGGTTGGGGAGGGTTTTTAAAATGGCTAACATTACAAAGTTTGATCACATTCTCCTGGTTTTGATCAAATGAAGAGGTAATATGCCAAAGGCTTATGTCCAATAGCTGCCGTTTTGGACATTGTTCAAATCTGTATATGAAGATGAATTTTAAAATATTAATATCAAGATGACTCGGGTAATGGTCATTTTAACCCCAGCTATGTTTGTGAAACTAAGTTTTTGTTTTCAATGTGCATGATTAAAGTTTGCAAAGATCGGCAATTTGTGTAATCACAGTAGACCTGTGTGTTTTTGTTTTTTACTAATGTATTGGAAGAGTTTTGTTGCAAAAGGGCTTACATCCATCTGCTATCTTGAGGTAAAAGAGTAATATCAAGATGAGTCATATCTGCACTGTAAGGTAGCAATTGTGATGTAAAACAAGGCAGTTCAAAACCACAAAGTCTCTCATGGTATTGGTTAGTAGCACACAGGTAGCGTCTTCAAATGTTCGAAATGCGATTTTGAACACTGGATGTCCAGGCAATTTTAAGAGAGACGTGCATTGACTTAAAAATGTTCACAACACCTCAAAACGTAACACCCAATATGTTTCACAAATAAAGCTACAACATACTAGTAGTTGGGTTAGTGATTATCTTGATATTACTGTTTTGAACTCAAGGCAGCAAGTGGATGTGGAAGTGGATGCAAAGTACACAATATAACAGTGAGCTTTTAACATCTATAGTCCAATGCCTGTTTTGCCGAAATACTGATATAAAAATGGTATCAATATCGATTTGATATCGTGCCGAAATTGCAATATCATCCAAGTACTGATTTTCAAAGTGTAATCTGTGCGCTATATTCAGCATGTAGCATTGTTTTGAGTAAATTATAGCTAAATATGATCATTTTCAAAGTAATTTTGGTCTTTTTAATGTTCTGTGGCATAGACTAGGCCTAGTGGTAAATAAAGGCACTCCCACTGTTAAAAATAAGTTACAGGATTTCACTAGAAATTATCATTAACGTGTTAGTTCGAAATTAAAGAATGGTTTTTCTCCAACCAACAGCAGCTGAAAGGACTATCCTATGATTCATGTGGGAAGAGGGTAGAACAGTTCCGTTATGCTCCATTGAAATGTACACAAAATTGGCCACTTCAACTTCTTACAACTCACTCAAATTAGACCCGCTTAGACTTTTGAAAGTAAAAATAAGTGGTCCACCCTGTAGAGAAACCATCCATAATGCGGGAATATCTAAGTGGGCCTTACCCATTTTTGTGTGTACATTTTCTATGGAGCGTGTAATTTTCCTACAGTGCATGATGGGATACACCTATTGGCTGCTGAGGCTCCATCTCATACACAGTGGTTTAGCATTATATTGCCTACCATACTTCAAACCAAGTGTCTTAGATCAAGTAAGATCACTGAATCTGAAACCACTGAAAACATGGTTCCATACATCCAACACCCCTAGATTTGACATTTGAAAAAGAAATATCCAAAATGATCAAGCTATTCTAGAAACCAGAAATCATTTGTGTGGATTTCTTGAGGCAAGAATATGCTAACACTCAAATTTACAAGTGACTGGTTTCCACCTAAAAAATTTAGGAATGATTCCAACAAAATAGGTAATCTGTTAAGGAGAGGGACCACCTCACTATCCCCCCAAACGTTAGGTGGCATAACTTTTTTAATATTGCTCTATTAAAGTATACATTTCTAGATGGAGAATGACACAAGGAATCAAAAAATAGTACTCAATTTTAACAACAAGGCGGTTCTCAAACCACAAATCTCGCCTGTTATTGGTTAGTAACACACAGGTAGCTTCTTGACATGTTCACAATGCGATTTTGAACAATTTAGAAGTCCAGACGTCCGATTTTTGAAAAAGTGTGTTGACATCCAAAATGTTCGCAACGAAATTCCAAACACTTTTGATGTCCAGACGATTTTTGGAAAAAAGTGTGTTGACATCAGAAATGTTCGCAACACGATTCCGAACACTTTTGATGGTCCAGACGATTTTACAAGTGTGTTGACACCAAAAATTTTTCGCAATGCGATTCCGAACATTTTTCATGTCCAGACAATTTAAAAAAAAAAAATTGAGTTGACATCAAAAATGTTTGCAATGCGATTCCGAACACTTTTGATGTCCAGACAATTTTTCGACAAAAAGCGCGTTGACATCAAAATGTACGCAACGTGATTCTCGAACACTTCATTGATGTCCATATGAATTTTCGGCAAAAAAATGCATTGACTCAAAAATGTTCGCAAACTCTATTCCGAACACTTTGATGGTCCAGGGACGATTTTCTGGGAAAAATGTATTTGACATCAAATTGTTTTGGCGTTAACGCCCACCCACTTCTGTAACCGACCCTATGACCGTCTCCTCCTACAACACTCCGCAACCCCACCTTACACTCAGTAATCGACCCAAACCTTCCGTACCCCGCCAACCCTCCGTAACCCCACCCAACCTCGTAATCCACCCACCTTACACTTACCTCCATAAATCCCCCAACCTCACCCACACTCCATAACCCCCCTATCCTCTTCACCCTCCCAACCCTTTTGTACCTGCCCCTACACTCCTAACCCTACCGTACACTCTGAACTCCTCCAACCTTAACCCATAACCTAACCCCAACCCTACCCTCCATAATCCCACCCAATCCTCCGTAACCTCACCCAAACCTCCTCCGTAACCTCGCCCAACCACCCGTCCCCCCCCTACCTTTTAACCCCACCCACCTTTCTGTAACCCACCTACCCTCCTCAACCCCACCCAATCTTCTGCAACCCCACCCAACCCTATTAACCAACCACCCCTGTCACCCCCCACCTAACCCTAATCCTCCCAGGCTTCTTTTGGGGTATTTTGTGAAAGTAAACACCTACTTAAGCCGCATTGTAAGAATTTTGCTCATCGCAATTTCCTGACAAGTTTTTATTTCTATCAATATAATATATACCTTCGATAAACAAATATAACCCTGCAAAAAGCTAAGCCTAAGATGCTGTAAATGTGACAAAATCTGAGCTTTGGCTTATTTTTTTCGATACGAAATTTCTAAGATCGTTGGGTCCTATTTAGAGCCAATGTGAGATGGCGCTATATCGCTGCAGCTTTCCCAGGGGATATTCGCGTTTTATGAAGTCTTTTTTCACGGGAAATGTTTCTAAATGGTTCAGATAAGTTCATTTGTATATTTGAGGACAAAAATTTACAATCTAAATTTGACGCAGTCTTACCAATAATGCGGCTTTTAAATCTGTTCAATTAGTTATACCACTTTATCTGGTAAGAAGGGTATCAAAGTAAATATATCAAGAAAGTAAATTGACGTTAAACACAATACAAGAAAAAATGTACATCAACATTTAATCAAATGAGCCTCATGAATAGTTAATGAGCATACATAAAATATGAAGAAATGGAAATCTTTCAACAATAACCTATGAGAGGCCAAATTTCAATAATTAATTTTTTTTTTATTCAAATTTATCATCCTAGATTTTTTTTTAAACTTTTATTAAGTGATCTGTTGCGTAAACTTGTTTATATTGCAAAATCGCTACTTAATTTGCAAAATTTGCGCAAGTTTGGACCCAAAATCTAATCAGGTGACAACAGTTGTTAACATCTATCCTAAACCAGGGTCCGATGATATAACGCCCTACAGAACTTGAATGATTTGTTAAAGAGACACACTAGTCAAATTGGTTGCTTTTTGCATAAATGATGCAAATTAGGTACTTTCAGTTTGCATATTTTACGATCGAAAATCAGGTCGCAAGTAGAGCTGGATAACCCTTCCACCCACCATGTTTCGTCTCCATAGGCCTCATGGATTCTTGAGATATGACTTGTGGACGGATGGCCGGACTGACAGAAAAGTGATTACTAAGTCCTTTCTGAACATAGGTCCGAACGAGACAAAAATCAACATTTTTTGAGAAATCACAAAAAATGTCTATTTTTATATAGTTTAAGAGCATCTTAAAAGTTATGCACCTAACAGTTTTTGGCAAAAGGTCAGGTGATCACTTCCCCTGAGAGTCCCCTTAACAATGCATGTACTGTACGCTTGTGTACTTTACTTTACAGATTTCTTGTGTACTTGGCCAAAATTCATTTCTTCCAAAACCAGTAAGATGTGTTTTGTGTAGGTTAGCACTATACCGTGCCCACCCCTCAATTACTCCTCAATGTCAAACTTAAACTACATGCTGTGATAATATGCATTAGTTTAATGGACTATGGCAATTTGGGGATGTTGGCATTTTTGTGATTTGTTTAAAAAAAAAAACAAAAGCATTTTTTTTTTTAATATTTTTCACTCTTTTCAGATTGATTTGCAAGGTAATATCACATAATGGGCAAAGTTTGTATATCCCTTGGTAAGGCATAAATTGAGTTTTCAGTTTCTGTTCATTTACTCTCAACACCTGCTTTCCAGGGAAGCAAGAGGGGTGCTTTCAAGGTTTACTTGTACGGTGCGTTCTTCGGCTGTAGTTGTATTAGCTGTTGCTAACTTGATTGGTCCGGATCTTGGAATATTGACTAGTTTGCTGTGGCAGGTTATCCCCGCACTTGACGGTAAGGGGGAAAGATGCCACGGTATTAAGGGGCAGTGCAATAATTGTGTGTACCCTGGGGTTGAACTTCCAAAATGGCTCATCAAAAAATGCTTGGCCCCCTCACCTTGCCAAAAAATCGTTGCCCTCCCCTTTTTGACCAAAAAAATTATGCCCCCCTTAGGACATGCCAAATTTTGGTGATCTTCAACTGCAAACTCGAAACTGGTTAGTTTACATATGATGCGAGCATAGCGATCAGGAAATTTTACATATTTGAATGTTTCTTTACGATCGTTCAAAGCCTTTTGAGCGAAATATTAAAATGGGTCTGCCGAAACGTATGCCAAAAATAGCTTGCCCCCACTTTTGATTTGCCGAAAATTGCTTTCCCCCTTTTGGCTCCACAAAAAATCACCCCCCACCAAATTCACCCCCGGGTACACATAATTATTTCACCGCCCCTATATGGCAAAACTAACAAATCTAAAATGCTACAAAAAGCTGAGGGCAACTGTTACCTAATGGTAATGTTATGACGCATAAACAGCACTAGTAAAGTAATAATCCACCAATCGAACCTGATAGGCCTAATCCCACTTTACTTTTAAAAAACTCGTAATCCTGGCAAGGGACTGGCAGGTATATTGTCGTAGAACAGGTGGAGAATTTGGGAAGGTAGCTCTGCCCTGATGTCAGCCCTCTATCTTCCTCGTGTATGAAGTTGATTCCAACCTTAACCAAGCCACGAGCACTGGGAACCTTCAGGCCCGTCAATGCCTGGTAAAACTACTAAGTGACACATGCTCCACATCACCATCTGAAAAAAAAAATTACACAAGCAAAATTAGGTATATCCTCGGTGTAATTGTGCACCAATTTTACTGTGGGCAAGCTTTATGTAATCGTGCACCATGTTTAGTATACTACGTAAACTCAGAAGTACAAAGTAAATAGACCTCGGAAACAGGAGGTATGAGAATAATAATTTCAGTGCAATGCGTGTGTAAACTCTTTGGCGCGCCAACTGCTGCGTGATTTGTGCTTGCCAAGCGCACTACGCTCTTTGTGCGTCACGTCTTTTAACATGCAGTGCGTGTTACGCAAACCATCAACCCCTGTCGATGCCACAGACTTGGATTTTTACTTTGTACTTCCAGGTTTAAGCAGCATAAAGTGCACCAATTTTACAGGGGTAGACTATATGCATTTTTATCAAGCACCAATATTGCTATGGGTCAAACTCTATGGTGCACCAAATTAACCTAATTTATTATTAAAATTCTCGTTTTCACATGTCGCCTGTGTCGCAGTAACAGTGGGACAGCCCAGGCATGCATATTTTTTCTGTATCTCTATCTTTAAAAAAAATCTCTTTGTCAAATTTTGCCTGTGTCATAATACTGTGTCAGTGGGATAGCCCGGGAATGCTTATTTTTTCTTTATCTCTATCTTTTTAGAATCTTTATCTCTATCTTTTTAGAAAATCTCTTTTTCAAATTTTTCTGTGTCACTGTGACAGTGGGATGCCCGGTCTTTTCTTCTTTATCTCTATCTTTTTTAAAAAAAAAAAAAAAAAAAAAGTCTCTTTTTAAATTTTTGCCGGTGTCGCTGTGACAGTGGACGCCAGCCTGCCTATTTTTTTCTTTTCTCATCAATTTTTAAAAATCGTTCTTTCAAATTTTGTCCATGTCGCTGTGATGGTAGGACAGCCCAGTCCACTGCTTCTGTTTTTTCTTACCCGTGCCATGTCGGCAAACAATTTTTCTCTATCTATATTTTTCAAATTTTCTTTTTCAAATTTTCGCGGTTTCGCTGTGACAGAGGGACGCGAGGCATGTTTATTTTCTTCTTATCTCTATCTTTTTCAGAAAATCTTTTCAATTTTTGGGTCGAGGTCGCTGTACGATCAACAGTCTATGAAATTGCAGACATACAGACTAAGGCAATAGTAATATTATATCCAATACAAATTGAGAAAATGATAATTGATGTCTGCTTATTAAACAGTTTGTTATGGATATGGTGTATAGAATATCCCAACAGCCACATGTTCTGATAATTCAATATCTCAGGTATGGGTGAAGCTGCCATCATATTAGGGCCAGTCAACGCCCACATGCCCCATGGTTGGAGTCTTCTTCAGTAAAGTTAAAAGGGATTAGCAGCGATAATGCAGAGAATCGAAAAATATGGAATACATGATTTTTAACTTACAATCAGGATAAAGTGTGTACAACTGCTTTAATTTAAAAAACACCAAAGAGTGAAAAAAATGAAGTATTTGAGGAAATTCAAACCTACCGTCTCTCGCAAATAGACAAAACCCATACACCGACGGCGTCTCACATCTGCACTAAATAGCTTATTGTTGGGGGGGGTGGGGTGTTTTTTACACAGTACAGAATAAACAAGATCAATAATGTTTGTGTTTGAGGTGAAACTTGATCATGGTGCACAATATCACGCTGAAAATCTGTGCTATTCCCGGAAAGGCTTTTTTTATCTGAAGTCTGAAGTTTGATACGCACGTTAGAACTTACACCTCAGATAAAAAGTACTGCCTTTCGCTAATACCCGGTTTTCAAGCCACCCACTTTGTAGTTATGTTTGCATATCAATGCCAGTAACAAATCTAAAAATATGAATTTTTGATGATTTTTGCGATGGTTTCGGATTAGCAAATCGCTGCTAATCCCTTTAAATTCTGAAACATGATTGGCTAATGCCTGGGGTGTTATCTATGCAAATAGTCCATAACTAGAAAAGTTGAGAAGAAGAACTGCAGTTTGGTATTCTGACCAAGCGATCCAACATCTGCCGAAAATACAGGGCGGAAGCCGACCAAGATTAGTTTAACATTGTGAACTGTCGTTTATTTAAAGTGAACCCAATGCAGTAACTTGTTGTAGTTTAATATGGAAAGAAACCCATGAAACCCTACAAGTTACAAATTTAATCAAATACCTAATAAGAATGTGTATCTCAAAATTACATTGTAAAATAGGTTTTAGAATTTCACAATGAAAAATGACAAATTCTGTGTATTAGTCTACCCTCATTCTCTGAAATGGAAAGCCCTTTATTTACTGGCTGAAGTAACAAGAGGACTAAATGTTATTGGACAAAATAATTTTGGAACAAGTAACACACAGACCAAAAGACATTGGACTAAATTTGAAAAATTTAAGTGTACTTGGCGAAACGGAAGTTGGACCAATTATATTGGACAAAGTGATATTGGACTAAATGATTTTGGACTAATGTTGTTTTCCTATTTTGATGAACAGAAACATGACCTTTGCCATCTATGATCTATGACCCCTCTATTGACCCTTGAATGACCATACTTTGGACCACTTACTCTAATCACTGCAGTATAATAATTTAATCCCGTCTCACAATTTAATTGCACAGACATGATAAAATTTGTGGACATACAGCTAGAGTACTTGACATTAATAATGGTACAATTCATCCCAAGATCAAACTTGCCTTCCACCTCTCTTAAAAACCGTGCAAACCACTCCAGTGTCTGCTGTTCAAACGACCGTCTCTGCTCTTGTTCACTATGTGTGACCTGGAAACGGTCTATCAGGTTTTCAGCAGTGAGTACTGTGCAGGAGCCACAGACAGTTTCCAGAGCATCAACATATGTGGCAAGTAGGTCAGTAAGGCCACATTGTCTCAGACCCCTTCTGATTCTGAAATGAAAGGGGAAAAAATAGTGGTGATATTGGGTTAATTAAAGATTTTTGTACTATGGATCGGTCATTATATTATTGTACCATCGTCATCATTTGTTTTTGTTTTAAAGTATATTTCTTATGACCATGATACACTAACACTCACATTGTGCATTAAAAAATCTCAAGATAAAATGGTAACATTTTGAAAATTGGGTACCTGCATGTAATCACTGCAAGCTAACGAGTATTTAATGCAGGTGTCAGCTTAAAACTTGACCCACCCTCCTCAAGCACTCGCCACTCTTCACCTGTGGCCATTTATTTGCAAAGTCAAGATTCACCACCATTTCACTTGCTTCACAGAATAAATAGGCGAATTAAAGCATCACCTAAATGCCAAATGCTTTCATCCAAGCATCACTCATTTATTTTTTCAGGTAAAGGTCATGCTTCACACAAGTTTCACCTTATTTTCAAATATGTTAGTTAAAGTTTCACAACTTGAGCAAATTGTCAATTTTCACCATTTGTTCTGTTTTGCTGTACACTGTTCAAGAAATTAATCTTCATAGGTATGATTTCTGGCAGATTTGAACAATATCTGGTTCTCAAATCTGAGTGATGAGTTTTGTTTATTTTTTACATTTGTTTTATAAATCGCAAAATAGCGAAAAAGTACATCAAACCTAAAAGAATTAAATTTCACCTTCGCTATTTATAAATAGTTCCAAATGTTGTGTTTTGTTATCATCCAAATTGTGTCATTTTCAAACTGCTGTAACTTACGATTCGTTTTCATGGATTTTTTTTTTTTACTTTCCAAAAAAAACCTCAATCGGCACTTTCCGGAAGTCCATTTTCGTTCATAATTTCACCATCAATTAATTCCGATGCTTGCCGAATACAGGATCACATGATGGGCTCATAACATTAATTACGTATAAGCGCCTATTGAAAAACAGTAAACAGCATTTTTACGGGACAAGTTTGATTGCGCTATAGTCCAGTCAATCTTGGAAAAGTTCTTTTGTCTACCCACCATGAATTGCAACAGAATTATTTTCACCATAGTGCATTTCTATGATGTCCATATAACACCATACTAAAAGTATACCAAAGAATATGTAGTGGAAGGGACAGAAAAAGGTCACTGAACTTATACAGGTGTAAAATTGTAGAAGTGTTCAAATCTTTTTAGAAACCACACCATTGCATCCCTCGTGTCATGAGGATTCAGAAAAAGTATAGTTTGACCTACTTGTGATGTCTCGTTCTCAAGTTGTAAGCAAAAAGGTCAAAGGTCACGTTTTGACCTCCACTTGTGAAAAATTTGAAAATACGCCCCGATTCTTTAAAAAATGGTCTCAAATTATTCATCTTTGCATAACATTTCATATTAAGAATAGTTTGCCATGTCTAGGATGCTTCTTTACCTATGTAACAAAGGAAAATGTGTTGACCCCATTAGACCCTATTGACCTTCCCTATTTTTTGATGTCACCTATATAAGGCATTATTCTAGATATTACAAACTATTCTTAATATCAAACGTAATGCTACGTAGAATGATTTGAGACTATTTTTATTAAAATCAGCATATTTTCACATTTTACCCATGTGGAGGTCAGTGTGACCTTTGACCTTTTTGCTAATAACTCATAAACGAAACATCACAGGTGTGTCAAACTATACTTCTTCTGAATCCTCATGACACAAGGAATACAATGGTGTTATTTTTGATAAGATTTGAACACTTTTAAAATTTTACCCCTGTATAGTTTCAATGACCTTTTTCTACCCCTTCCACTGCATATAATTTGGTATACTTTTAGTATGGTGTTCACATGACATCATACAAAGGTACAGCGGGGATAATAATTCTGTTGCAATTTGTGGTACGTCAAATTTTAGATTGACTGGACTACTATGTGTGGCGTTTGACGTGCCAACCGGCCATGGAAAATGCCAGGAATTCGACACTGTTTCGACCCTTTGTACTCTGATATTGTGAAGCATTCGATATCACTTCACCCACAAATAAAAAACATTTGTAAAAGCTTCACGTCTTGATCCAAAATCTAAGGTAAAGCTTCACTTTGTGAATAAAAACACACATCAGAACTTCACTTCCACCAAAAATATGTGACCTGAAACATCGGTGTCAAAACGGCGTCGATCATGCGTAAAGGCTTGAGGAAGGTAGGTTCAAGTTTCAAACTGACGTTTGCATAAAGGTCCACTGAAATAGAACTGTTTTGAATCTTTTTCATGGACATTTGAGTTCCCTTCTCATGAAATCACCAATGTTTCTTGGAAATAACACCCCAACTCCCGTAACCACACTGTAACCACACCTAACCCTCTTTAACCAAACGACTATAACCCTACCCTCCGAAGCCCCATGTTACCCTCCATAATCCTACCTTACCCTTTGTAACCCGATCCAATCCTCTAGCTGTAACCTCACCCAAACCTCCATAACAAATGTACACCCTACCTCCACAACTCCACCCACCTCTCAGTAACCCCCAGCACCCCCAAAGCCCATCAAACCCTCATAACCCCATTCAAAGCTACATAACTGCTCCGAACCTTCTGTAAAACCAACCCCCATAACCCCACCCAACTCCCTGTAACCACACCCAACCTTGTAACCCCCAAACCTCCATAACCCCACACTACCCTCCATAACCCTGCCCAACCATCCATCCATAACCTCACCCAACCCTCCGTAACCCCACAACCCTCCGTAACTCCAACCAACTCTCCGTAATCCCACCCAACACATAACCCCACCCATTCAATCACTGTGGGAGGAAGTTAGGCTCTCACCATGATGTCTATTCTTACAAAATTCCAGATAATCTATACACCGGCATTTAAAAAAAAAAAATGATTTTTGCAAATTAGCTACTTAATTTGCATAATCTTGCATGCAAAATCTAATCAACTCTGCAGGAGGTGGACATGCTCCAACCCATGACATCGTACATATTACAGAACTTCAGATATTCTGTTCACAAGCATAGTAGAGGCATTTTTAGCACAAATGCAAATTAGCTTCTTAATTTATCATATTTTGGAAAGCTAATCAATTCTGCGGGAGGTGGACACCCTTTCAACCGCCAAGCCAAGTCATACATGTTACAGAACTTCATAATCTGGTCACAAGATTTAGTCTACAGACAGAGCATGGATAACAGAGTACTGACGGATGCAATAGTGATTAGTGGCAGCGCAATAATTATGTGTACCCATTGGGGGGTTTTTTTTTTTTTTTTTTTTGGGGGGGGGGGGTAAATTTCAGGGGGCATCGTTTTTTGGCAAGCCAAAAGCAGGGAAGCAATTTTTGGCAAACCCAAAGGAGGGGACATGAAATTTTGGCATATATTTAGGTAGACCCATTTTAATATTTTGCTCTAAAAGGCTTATAGAAACATAGAAACGTTCATATATGCAAAATTTCCTGCTTGCTATATACGCTTGCATCATAGAACTAATCGGTTTAAATTTGCAATTGGGGATCACCAAAATTTGACATGTACAAATGGGGAACAACAATTTTAGGCAAGACAAAAAGGGAGAACAATGATTTTTTGGCAAGGCGAAAGGTGGGGAAGCAGGCATTTTTTTGGCAGACCATTTTGGAAATTCACCCCTGGGGTACACATAATATTAATTATTGCACTGCCCCTTATATTGTCTCTCCTGAATAAAGTTCAGGCAGGACAAAAACTGTGGGTTCACCAAGCTGTAGTTTTATTAATCATTTCCTTGATGGATGTAATCCAACCACTACTAACACCTACACTCACCGTGACTACTACCCTTAATGAAAAATATGTAGCGGTTCTCGAACCGCAAATCCCCCTGGCCAGTGGTTTTGGAAAAACATGTGGTTTTTAAAAGGCAGAAATAAAGAAATGCATACTACTTGGCAAATTTACACTGTTTTAAAAGAATTGTGGAATACTGTCAGCAAATTTGCAGCATGGTACTAGTATATGGGTAATTCCATCTCTGTATTCACAATCAGTTACTATTAGTCTCATGGGATAATCAATCAAATGGCTTTACAGGGTTATTATGCCTATAATTCATCTTCACTTTCCATATCAACATTGTCTTCTGCACAACATGATTTACATTTCTGTAGACATCCGAACACTTTTGGTGTCCAGACGATTTTCGGGAAAAAAGTGCATTGACATCAAAAATGTTCGCAACACGATTCTGAACACTTTTGGTGTCCAGACGATTTTCGGGAAAAAAGTGCCTTGACATAAAAAATGTTTGCAATGCGATTCCGAACACTTTTGGTGTCCAGACGATTTTCGGGAAAAAAGTGAGTTGACATTAAAACTGTTCGCAACGCGATTCCGAACACAATCACACACTATGAGAGTACTTGTTGGCCTTTCAGAACTTAAATTATACAACACATTTTGCCAGCTATATATATCCTTAAAAAACTATGAATATACTTTCCATGGTTTTAAAATCTGGGTTTGGATGTGTATGTGTGAACTTATCCAATTAGATCGTATTTAAAAACAAGAGCATGATTCCTACATTGTAAGTAAGTTCATAATTTTTACAAGGACAATTAAGATCATACTTGAAAACAATCTTAAATTCAACCAAACTTTCACAGTACGTCCAATATTTGACTAAAAATTATAAAAAATTGCTGGGTTGTTTATGAAAACATCATTCGCACAAGTAAAGAACAGATTATTATCTAATGGGTTTTGTTCCATATATCATTTGGATGTAAAATAAATAAAACTGTATTATTTATTTATATTGCCAAAGCATATATCTATACCTATCTCTATCTATCTATTATCTATCTATAGACAGCAGTAAACACAGTTACATATCGCTACATGGTGTTTCACATCATGCTCAGATGACGGTCATCAGGCGAATGGTATATAATCGCTCCGTCTCAGTTGATACTTCTACTTGATTACATATATATATGTACACACACACACACACACATATTAATGTAAAAAACACTTTACAGAATACGAAATGGTAGCTGATGAAAAATACTTACTGTTCATACGCCGCAGCATGACGTCCGACTGTCAAGTTCCAAAGCAGGGCATCAGTGATCTCCCGCTTTCCATCACTCAGATCATGGTAGTGGCGGGAAGCTGTTGACAGCGGTATGTTGGGAATGCAGCATGCCACCTGCATAAGCATTTGTGTGCTTTGTGCATTTGCTATCTGTACAGACACAAGGAATAAATAATGCTCTTTAATTATAAATTGCGGACTTACGGACAGGTTATATTTCACCACCTTTAGCTATAAACCAGCTCCATAATAAGCCAAGTCTCAAGGTTTTCATACAATTGTGTGAAATTGCATAACTGCAAGCGATTTATTTTTAGGATTTTGATGGATTAAGGTAGTGCTCGCTAAAAGGAGTTAAAAAGGATTTTTAATGTTTCAGGTGGCAATCACTAAAAGGATTTTTAACAGTTTTGTGCATCACTAAAATGGATTTTTTAAGATTTAAGGTGGCACATCACTAAAAAGGTTTTTTATGTTCACTAAAGATGATTGTGTACGTAGGATTAAGATGATGCTTGCTAAACAGTTAAATGGATTTTTAAAATTTAAGGAGGCGCATCACTAAAACTGTTACTTTTTGGTCCAAGGTGGCACATTACTAAAATTTATTTTATAAGGAGGGGTAAAGTTACGCAATCCATTGTTTAGTTAACAAAGACCATATTCGGTAAAAAAACATGTGAAAATAGGAGCTTAAACGTTTACTTGATAGAAATATATGAATATGTTCTTTTTTGGCAACATAGATGCTGCTGTCTAGCTTTGCAAGATTTACATATGGAGGTCCTATAGAGGTTTTTAGATGAAAATCCCACTGGACCAAGAACCACAATAAAAGCTACTGCAGGACGCCTTTCGGTTAACTGGTGTCAAAAATATATTTGACAATTTTAGCAACCTCGTCAGCCATGTTTAGCTTGCACGATTTAAAAGCTACTGCAGAACGTGTGTAAAAGAGCCCAACGTTTAGGCATGTTTTGTCATAGGCCTACATGAAAAGTAATTCAATTTCTTAAATTTCTGACATTATAAATTTGTTAAAGCATGATCATCGAGCATACAAACTTGCTATGTTTAGTTTTGTATCTTATTTTAAAGGTTTCTTTACCTGTATAAGATACAGTATAGACCTAATAAGTGACATATAAAATGAAAATATGATTACGCAGATTAAGTATATTTGATTCGAATTGCATAAAGGCCCATTTTAGGCAAGCGTGATTAGGTTGGATCTATTCATGTTCCTATATACGTGCATGTTATTTAATGTTTTTGTTAAAGGTGGATTAACTTATCGGTTTATTGGAAGTGTTTGTTTTCCGAAATCGGAGTTTGCGTTCTGGTCAAGGTTCACCAATTTGTGAAATTGTTGATGAGAGCATACATCAGACATACATACATATGTACATACATCATAGATACAGCAGACAGTGTAAAACTTAAAGCAAAGTGTGCCTTCCAGCTATGCTGGCGGACCACGATTAATTAAGAGGAACAATTGGTGCAATTCATACTGAGCATTGTTTTTTGTTTGTTTTTTAGAATGACAAACAGTTGGTGACAGGTACAAACAAAACATTAATATTACTAAAAATATTACAAACCCTTAAAGCACACTCTAACTCCTCCATGGTAATGACACCATCTTTATATAGGTCCTGTGCCGTCAACTGGCCATACACTGTCATTACCCCTCCAGCAATAGTCTTCAACTCAATCTGGTTTAAATATGATGGAACGGGTCCATCGTGGATAAGGCTTATGCCTAATACTACACCTGCGGTGTAGTATTCATTGTTGATCAGTGCTGTGGGGAAAAAAAGTGGAAATATTACATGAAGTTGATGCAACGTACATTAGTTTCAAGTGTTTTTTGACAGTAATCAGCAATTAGGGAATCCTACCAGAAATACTTTCAGCTTCAAAATTTATCTTCAAACAGGTGCACATTATTACACCTGTTAGCAAGGATGCTATTTCTGTAATGTTAATGCCACCTCTTGCCCCGTCAACTAAACAAAGCGGTTAGTAAATTACGCGATGCGTAATTTATGTCCCTGCCGATTGCCGCGATATGATACAGATACAGTTCAGCCATCCATTCTCCCATCATGACACCCAGGTACCCACAATGACGCACCTTGGACCCATTTTCTGTGATGACATACAGCTCTCACGTCACCTGCGGACCTGATGGTCGACTGGCAAGTACCAAAGCACCTCACATGAGCGGAGACCCGAATGTTTCTGTGAACCGGAGCCCCTATATGTCTACTCATGTAGTTGCAATGGCACTTTACAGGATATAGTAAGGGTGTACAATGTACAAGCACAATGTCAATCACTATTTACTGATGTCCAGTCACCTAACATGACACCACACCCACCTATAAGTAGATCCTCATCCCTCCCCACTAACGTCACTACCATTCACCAAGCCATGTCATACACGACTTATGGAACTCCAGATAATCCATATAACCTTTTTTCAATATAAATGAATAATGAATAAATTATGCAAATTAATGCACACATTTTGTGCACAACATCTTATCTCAACTTTGTAGTGTTACACTCCCTCCAACCAAGCCACATCATCATACAACCAGGTAATCCATACATGATTACCCACTGCATGCACAAGCCTTTTCAAAATAAATGAATAAATTATGCAAATTAGCTACTTGATTAACATATTTTTCACATAAAATTTAATCAACTCACTAGTTGATACACTCCCACCCACCAAATTATGTCATTGTACGACCTATGGAACTCCAGATAATCTGTACACAAGCTTTTAAAAATAAATTAATAAATTATGCAAATTAGCTACTTAATTACCATAATTTGCTTGCAAAATGTAATCAACTCTGCAGGGGCTCTATACCCTCACATCCACCCAGCCACATCATCATACATTTGACGGAACTCCAGATAATTCAGGTTAACATTTTACCACAGACGAACGGACAGACAGAGCCCATTTTATAGTCCCTATCCCGAACTTCATTCGGCGGGGACAAAAATTTGATGTTAATGGGCGAAGCAACTGTCAGTGTCAATGCGAACCACCTACTGCACATATTCAGCCCAAATTTGACAAACTAATTTCTTCAGGGTTCTCCAAATGCAGTGTACAGGGTACGTGTCTCAGAAAGAATGTTACCCTCCAGAAACGGCCATTTTTGCTTACTTAATCAATTCTTATCCTTGTTTTAGCTTTATATTATGAAAATATGTACTTTTTTGAACTTATGGTGAAAACAAGAAAGAAAACGGTGAAAAAGAACCAAACAATGAGTATTTCCCTAAAAATGATGCAAACCTACTTTGTCCACGGCTAGCAATAGCAGAGAAACATGTACATTGTAATTCTTATGGATTTGAGCACACGTAAGTCCTCAGATTTAATTAATTTGTTCACATGAAAAGCCTAAAAGCACCTGAAACATGCACTTAATTTGTTCTTCTGAATGAAGTGACCTATATCCCTTCACCCATCTCCTATCATAATGCAAATATGAATTTCGTTAAAGCGTACTTTCAAATAATGGCATTGGACGTGACTCCTACAATGGAATTGCTCTTGGGTTAAAGGACCATCGTTCATTGTGAATGGGTAAAGTTTTCCCTCAAACTAGGGTTCCCAGTAAGATGGCAATCAAGGGGAACAGAGAAAGAAATTCTAGAGCATGGCAAGACTCTAAAAGGTGCAAGGAGAGAGATATGGTCGTCAAAGAACAGGACAATCAGCCGCAAATAATGCGGCAGTGCATAGAGAACTGAACAATAAAACTCAAGAACCAGCAAGGCACCTTGGAATTTGAGAGTATTATTGGCCAGAGGGTCTTAAATATTTTTGTTATTTTGGGGATATTTGCATCCTCTGGTTTCCTCTGCTAATGCTAGCCGTGGACAATCAGTCGGTTTGCATTATATTTAGGGAAATAGTCATTGTTGGTTATTTTTTTCAACCGTTGTTTCTTTCTTGTTTCCCACCACTATGTTTTCAAGAAGTACATATTTCATAATATAAATCTAAAATAAGGTTAAATTGATTAGTAAGCAAAATGGCCGTTTCTGGAGGATACGTTCTTTTTGAGACAGTCCCTTGTAAACGTTCAAAAAAATCATAAACTGCCGGGCATGAAAGGCCAGTCTGACTCGAGACCACGATTTGAAAACAGACACAGGACTCAGACTCAGACCGTAGGACACATGAGTCATCCTGATCCTTTAAAACACTTTGTTTTTATCACGGCTGATTTTCAGTCAGTTTCGACCGAAAAAACAACAACAGAAATATGGCTGATGAATAAAATTCGCAGTTTTCCGGTTCATGTTGCTTGCTCTTACTCTCAATATGGCAAAAAATTGATTAGTTCCAGCCACGTTTTAATTGCTCAATTATTATAATTAAAAATCCGTAAAACACCAATATTTTCGTGAATCACTCTTTTGTGGCAATTAAGTTTTCACAATGGTTTGATTTTGCTCGGTAAGTCCACTTCTTAATGTGGTCTAGGTATATTAAACTTTCACGCATGTTTAATTCTGCACTTTATGTCGAGCGGGAAATCTGAGGAAAAAAATATTAGCTTTTACCGTAGTCAAAATAGATTGAATGCTGATTGAATTATCATTTTCAGATTAAATCCTATTGCAGCCTCTCTGACTAATACTGGGTTTGATGCACTTTGTTTGGTTTTTATACGAACACATGCCAACTATCCATTTTAACCATGAAAATGGTGCATTTTGCAGATGTCCAGATTTTTCAGGATACTTTACACTCCAGCACAATACAAATAAATTCCAAAGTTGTATGACCACTATGACAATTTTGAAAATGGCATCTGCCATACAAACTAACCTCTCATGTCTGTGATAGTTTTCAATATCCTCTTTAAATCATCCTGGAGGAGTTGCAAGACTCTTCGGTCCCCCCACCATCATCATTCCTTTCTCGGCAATGCTTCTTCATTTGTGATTTTCATATACAGTTTCTTCCTCCCAGAAAACTTCTCGGTCACTTTCTGTGAGAATGATTTCCATGCATCTTCTCGTATGATGGAAAGCATGGTGGATGGGGAGGAGAGACTGTGTTTCAACCTGTTAAGGGCATCCAGGAATGCTTGAATTCTGAAAATAAGCAGCAAAATGCCTTATTATAACCTGTAAAAAATCCAATGCATTGATTTTTATATGTTTCATATGATTTATATAAGTTATATGATTCGGGCCGTTTTCATTGGCAGAGTTCTACATGTACATGATTCCTGATCCAACAGCATTTTATTAGCTATATCTTTTTCAAAATATCAAAATCAGACATTTAAATTCACATAGGAGCTGTAATTCCACAGAAAAGTTATGATGCAAAACTGCACACTGTTTGCAAATCAGTCCTTTACAAAACATGTACTAACTGCACAAAATAAATTCATATACATTCGCATACCCAGAGGTGGAGCCATGATAGACCATGTTTTCGCCAAAATCATTATATTGGTAAATCAGCCTATTTTGGACACATTTAACATGCATGTACACTCCACTTCCCAGCTTGGTGGTTTCAGGAACAGCCCTGCATAACCTTTCCTGAGCGGGTGCACAGTCAGTTCTCCCACAAGTGGGTTAAGTCTCTCCCATTGTGAAAGGGTTTTTTTTTTCATATGACTCTATCCTTCAACAATTTTTTGAGAACAACTTGCCATAGACAACAAAGACAAGTGTAAATAATTTTGATATAATTACCTGTCTTCGGATTCAGAATTTACATTCAGCACTTCCGATGCCATTCCTGCCTAAACGTGTATATGAAAATGAACAATACAAAAGAAGAACAAATACATTTCAAATTAATGTTTTAACATTAAATATATATGAATATATCAAAATGCATTATAATTTTTCAATTGTATGGTGACCTATTACAAAATAATTTATTTTAATTCTACTTGGATGGCATATGCATCATCAAAATAGTCTTAGTCCAAATTTTTAAATACCGATTTATGCTTCAATGTATCCAATGTTAGAATGTTAGCAACAGTTTTGATGATAGTACTAATCATTTTTATTTCCACTGGTGACTGGAAGCAAAACTGCTCAAGTAATATATTTAATTGTTGTAAAGAAAACGTATAAGGTCACGGCCTTAAATGATTATAAACTTGTAATCTGACAATGAAACAACTTGTATTTGATTCTTAAAATTTTGTTTTATATACAGTATAAAATTGATGCCAAGGAAAATATTGTTGGTTTTATCAAACGTGTACTTATATAATTACTCATTTCTCTTAATATTCGCTCTCTCATTAACACAATTAATAATAATACATGAAATGTAAAAGAAAAGAGAGATAAATTTGCTTTACTGTTGTAATGATCAATGTTGCTGATTTCATCTTAATTATCACACGCATGTACACCCAGACCCACCTTCTCTCAACAACGAAGTATGAGGCCCACAAACTCGGCATCATGTGTTTAACAATTTCCAGTCTATTTGGTTAAATTGTTTTCAATTTGTTTTTTATCAATTCCCAATAGATCATTTATCATCATCGTCTTGGCATAGAGTTATTAAATGTTGCAGTTAAAGACACTATCAGTGATTTAAAAAAATATTTGAAATTTGCAGGAATAGCTTCAAAGTGAAGGATAAGTCTGTAGAATTCTCATAAGTTACCTTTTCCAGCTGTAGAATTGAAAGAAAAGGAAGAAAACGGCAGTGTTCCAAGATACTATTCTCCATTCAATTACGTGTTGTAGTAAGTGTCCGTTCGGACAGTAATGACTAAAATCTCCGATTCTGTCCTTATTATGTTGCTTCTGGTCTTATCATTTGCAGGGTACGTATGTTAGGATACCTGTACTTGTTACGTACATGCTAAAATCTGATTTTTGATGATTTTTTCGATTGCTGATTTAGCAAATCACTGATAGTGTCTTTAAGTAACATGCTTTACTTCATGTAACAATATGCACAAGTGACCATTCTCAGGAGAGAGTTTATGGGCAGTTTTGATCTGGCATGGTCTTGAACAGACCTTGCTGGTGCTTGTGTAGATTTCTTGAACGGCATGAAATCTGACAGTTGAACCCACACATCAAATTTATTTCAAACCAGATAGTAGTTTGGGGCAATGCAGCAACTTGGGTCTCATAAAAATTATAGTCCTAGTCATTATGTTTAATTAATGCTGGGGTCATATTACTTTGACAAAATGTATTAAACAATCAACTTCACATCAACATAATTAAATCATTACTTACAGAATCGTTGTCCCACATCAAATGGACACGCTGGTCAACTTTAAATATGTGACCAATTGTGCAATTTGGTACATTTCTGCTTGTTAAGACAACTTTCCCAACTGCTGACAGCTGGAAGTGGGGTAAGGACGACTCCTGGCCACGTAGAAATGATATCAGGTCCTGAAAAGTAATATGTAGATTTGCCATTTGTTAGAAGAATTTTAAGTTGCTATACATGTATATCTACTTTTTGGGATTCAAAAAGTTTAAATGTGACTTAAATGCTCTGGCTTTGTTTGATACTATACTAGTCCAGTGAAAAATTCCAAATGCTTTAGCAACCACATGTATATTGATAACAATTATTCAGTTAGTCATTAGTTTATCATTAAGCTCACTTTTTTTTTAAATAGTTCCTAACACAATCAAAGATTGTCTCAAAGCACTAGGCCATTATTTCTCTGCTGTCATGAATCATGTCGCTTTGTTTTAAGGAGCTGCTTTAGTTGTTAATTTGGCCTAACAAATTGGTGATAGACAACAGAATTAACCCATTTAAAGGTGGTTGTTCCGATTTATGTGTATTGTGTTCTCTACTTGATATGAGAGCCTGGCACTTGCACATACACTCCATCAAGTACCGTGGGAAACAAACTTGCGGTTTTGATGGTAGACGCAATAATGCATGTTGCAAAGCCCTATTCAATACTGTGCTAATAAAGTGGTTAACCAATAAAACGGCGGTTTTTTGTTTATATCTTGGGAATGAAATGGATTCGAGGGCTCAAATTTCAGGAGGACAATGAGAAAAATACGGCCTTTCATCTGATATCAAAATCGATACTACTTCCGGGTAAATCAGGGGGGTCCCAAAGACGATTGGAACACGCCCCTTTAATGTGTTTTGCAATTATTACTGAAAACATATGCATTTATAGCTGCCACAAACCTAGCAACATAAGTGTTTAGCGTTTCTTTTTTGACTTGATTGAACATGCCAAATTCAAGAATTCATTAAAAATTAAAGACAAACATGTAAATATTTTGATATTAACCTGTATGGACCCTTCAACATCAAAGAAGCGCCGCACCACATTTCCATCAGGGAAATAAATTATGATGCACCTCCCACTTCCAGGGTCTTCAGGAGTATCTTCTCGTGCTTGTTCACGCATCTGAAATATACAACACTGTCAGTCATGAGAGCACATTCTTAATTTAAGCAAATGACAAAATTAAACATATCTGTGACATGACACCACAAAGTGACTAGAAAATCATAGCGAAGATGTTGAATTGACAAAACATAACAGGTTGGCAACAAAGATGCTGGGGTACAATATTCAAATTTGACCAAAATATTTTTATAGGGCATTTGCACTACATGGATTGTGGGGCATCTGTGGGCCTCAGGAGGGCCCTATTTCCATAGTTTTCACTATTTGCATGTAATTGTTTGTAATTTCTATCAGTAGTTGACAACAAACTTTGCATTTTGTGATGAACACACACTTATTGGGCCCACGTGTGCTCATGCTATGGAGGCATACGGAGGCATGCAGTTATTTTAAAAAATGACTTGGTGCTAATGGATTCATGTGAGTGTACAAAGATGAAGAGAATGACAATGGATTTTGTGTATGGAAGAAGTCAAGAGAGATGGAGGGATGGTGAAACAGGTGGAAAGCTGTGTGGGGAAGTGGAAACAGTGAAAGTGTTCTGATATTTGAGGGATATGGTGGATGAAAGTGGTTGGTGTGAAATGGCAGAGACAGCTAGAGCAAGATTTGGGTGGGTGAAGTTTACGGAATGTGGAGAGTTGCTGTATGGGAGAAGGTTTCCTTTGAAGATGAAAAGGAATGGTTCATAAGAGCTGTGTGAGCTGTTTAAGTGAAAATGAGATGGGGATTTTGAGGAGTAGTGAGGGAGCAATGGTGAGGACAATGATGTGTGGTGTGAAATTGATGGACATACAAGAAGAAGACTGAGGATTTGATGCAGATGTTTGGGTTGGAAGAGGCGGTCAGCTAGCGAAGGCGAATGGAATGCGTTGTTATGGGCACATGTTGAAGAGGGAGGATAAGCATGTTTTGAGAAGGGCTTTTCAGTTTGAGGTGGATGGTACTAGGAAGAGAGGAGGACCAAAGAAGACATGGAAGAAGTAGTGGAGGAGAGGAGAGGAGAGTGAGAGTGTTGGGTTGAGGGAAGAATGCGTTGGATCGGGTGAGAATGAAGGAAGGGTAAGGGCGACCGCCAAGAGAATATGAACCAGGCCACCCCCGAGCTACGGAGATAAAACCGGATTTAACATTATGGATCTACTACTACTGCCATTGTCTGCCTCACTAGCATGAGTGCACAGGGGCCCAATAAGTGTGTGTTCATCACAAAATGTATTTTTATGTAAAGTTTGTCAACTGCTGATAGAAATAACAAACAAAATAGAGGAGTGTAGGTTTACTTGCTTTGCTACCAACTGCAAGGCTGTACAAAAAATGTGTTCTCAAGAGAGTGCTACATGGGCATACTGTCATATTATTTGAGTGGTCAAATAAATAGTGAGGATTCTTTATGGGAACAATAGAGTGATATGCACGTGTGCCGGCATATTTTGTAAGACCACTCACAAAATCGCTCTCATTTGGATTCCCATCAAGGCAGGCGCGTAGCCAGCCCGGTGGTTCTGAGGGGGCAATTTCCCGGTAGGTGCAACAAATGTCCCGATCCAAAGCAAATATTTCCCGGTCGCAGGGCAAAAGAATCCAATAAGGGGCTGATTTAACATGAATATCCGTGTTTTATTTCCCGATTTCCGCTCAAAAATGTTTTCAGAGGGGGCACTCTGCCCCCCTCTGCCCCCACCTGGCTATGCCACTGCATCAAGGAAGGTTCTCTACTTATTTAAAGTGTGTTCCACAACTATACGCAAGAAATTGTAAAATACACTATAGTACACATATTATAGTTGTATCCAGTCCATTCTGAGGAAGAAAGATTGAGATTTCCAGGTGGGTAAAGTTGCTTAAATAGTTTTATTTAAACATTCTAACCTGCTGCAGTTGACGTAATATTTCATCCTCACTTTCCCTGATTCGCTGTTCTTCCTCCAGTTCTATTCTTCTGTGTTGGTCCTGTAAATTATAATTACATGAAATTAATAAGTAGCTTATTATTTTCACTAATGACAGCATCGTGCATGCCTGTACGATCTCTTGAGATGGATGGTTAGAACAAAAGCGGACAAATTCATGTATTTTGCAGATAAAATCATTGTCTATCTAAAAATAACATGGGGTAAGAACGTAAGATGCAACGATCAAGCTGCTGTTAATATAAATTCTTTTATCAAGCTCCAGCTTTGGTGTGGAAATTGAATAGCATTTAAGATTCACACTAGTACTTTTGTTTTCATTGTTCCATAACATAGCATAAAATAAAATAAATTATATACAAATTTTTTCAATAACAAGAAAGACAACATTTTATAGGCTGGTTGCACCTTAAGAAATGCAATTAATTATGAAAGTAAGGGTGATGCAGTACTCAATATGGTATAGTAATAATATAATAATAAGGCCAAAGAAAAAAAATCATTTGTCTCAGTTCCCCTGCGCGCGTTTGCAAAATCACCCGCGTTTGCTTTCCACAATATCTATTTTTCATTTTTTTGGTTAAATTTCCAAAAATTGGGCAATTTTGAGGGAAAAAACATCGAAAACAGATTTCAGAATGAGTTAGAAAACATTCCAGCAACTTTGAGATACTTTCCAATATCCATAGCCTGTATGCCAATACGGGCGCAAACTACTGAATTTTGAATCACTAAGAAATACGCCACTTTTACATTCAAAACCGCATAAAAATAAAAATAAAAAATCGCACACCGCATTGCTTTTTCAACCTCCCAAGGGAACTGAGACAAATGATTATTTTTTTTTGGCCTAATAGTAAATAGTAAGTCAGGTTAAATAAACATTAAATGATGGGTGAGGTGCAGTCAAGATCATTGTTTTAAAGATTATCTAGCCAAGGACATAGTCCATACAGTACAATGCAGAATATTTATTTTTATTTCGAATGAAAGTTCATACGTGCTGGTAGATGAACATGTTGATAGGTTTAATTTCATTACTTAATAATACATGTATGTGCTTTAACAGGAACAACAGTCTTGCTCACTCACAATTCATGTCATTTACGAATAGACACAGCATAGCAGGAGCACCAAAAGGAGTTAGTGACAGTGCTAACCGCAGTGACAGTGCTAACCGCAGAAATTTGAATGCATAACCCATATATGTGTCATGCTCAATTATTACACCACTACATTGGCAGGTTGAAAAGTGGTTCACTGTTATGCCCAGATTATTGTAATTAAAGTCATAGTCCACGATCTTAATTTGGAAGATGCCTCTATTTTTTTCAAACCTGATTTTTTGGTATATTCATAAAGTTTACACAAGAACTAGTTGAAATAAGACACAAACCCCGGCAAATTCGGACGTTTGAGTGGTAAAACACAGTGATTTCCTGTCGAATGAATTTCGATCTATCCGAGATCGAAATTCCCAAACTCACGTTAGCATTGAATACAGCATGTTACAATCAAACATTCCCGTACTAGAGACATTAATTACGAAGTATACTAAATTACGCACACATATCAAATGGTTGACATCAGAATCTCCGCCAATTTCATGCCGAAAATCATGAAAATCCATCCAGTGACCATACTCCCTCTGTTATTTGGAAATTAGTAAATTTCGGCTGTTTTCTCCCATTATTCCTCAATTCGCACGGGCAACCGCTAGCTGATTTGAATGGGAGCGGTCACTAAACGGGTTGATCACTTTTCCATTAACGCAATACTTCAGAGACATTACAATATTTTCTCCAAGCTTTCTCCTTTATTTGTCTTTATATGCCTCAAATGTGTTAAATCAAAAGCTGTCAAGATTTAGGCCCCTTCTCAACATGAGCTATGAAGCCACGTGAACATTTACTGCAAAGTGAAGCAGGGGCAACCGCTAGCTGATTTGAGTGGGAGCGGTCAATAAACGGGTTGATCACTATTCACATGATGTAGTAACTTCAGCGACATTACAATACTTTCTCCAAGCCATCTCCTTTAGGCCTATTTGCTTTTTCGCTGTCACAAATTCACACTTCACTATGCCTCAAGCTGCCTTAAATGTGTAAGTCAGGAGCCATCAAGATTCCCCCAACATTAGCTATAATGAGCCAGGAGGAAATTTACTGCCAATGGGCGAGCCAAAGAACTCCCACTCCCAAAGACCCACTCAGTTGCGTAGCTGGGGTCGGAGGAAAGTGGCCACTAAGTGACTTATCCAATCATGGGGGAAATGCGGGGGGTGGAGAGTACCCCTTTGGAAGAAATTGCGGCAAATTTGGGAAATTTTGAGGCAAAATCAGCCGTTTTGGACACTACCCTCCAATCGGGACGAATTTTTCATTGATCGGGCTGACTTTTCCGCGCTTTTGCCCCCCCCCCTCCGAACCACAATGCTGCCTACAGATGTAACTGGCTACGTCCCCTGGGCGCCGCCTTTTAAAGGGGTGAAGACGGCCAATTATTTATGGGCAAATAGGCTGCAATGATTCAAACAATATACTGTAATGAAATAATAATTATAGGTCTAATGTAAATATAGGCCTACTCTTTGCTCGAGGCAGGGCCGTACGCAGGAATTACTTTTTTTGGGGGGGAGGGGGGTGCGGGACCTCGAAAAAGTTGACTTTTTTGGTATAAGTGGATCAACCCCCCACGCCCACGCCCACTCCCACCCCTCCCCATGGTCTTCTGAACTTTTGAACATTACAAATTACAACTTTGGAGGTGAGTTTGCTTTTACCACTGTTGTTGTTTTTATCTATGTATTTTATTATGATTATTTGGAGTAAATTTGGCAAAATGAAACTCATTTAACAATACATAGCTGATTTGGCAATGATAGGCGCGCGGTACCGATGGTATTTAAGGCGTGTCCCCCCCCGGATTTCGAGGCGCCGATGGGTAAGAAATACGATCCTGCAATTTTCTTATCATTTTGCAGTATTGATGTAAATTTGCACTGTGATATTTTACAGTGTGTGTGATACAACTACATGTGACTAATTGGCAATTTATACACCGCATTTCACGTAGCATGTCACCCCTTAATTGTAAAAAACCAATAGAGTAAGAATTTTGCAGTCATGTTGCAAGAACCTGAAATTAAAATGATTAAACAAACACAACAAAGGATGATTTTTATTCCTGGTAGTGTTTTCTCGTTGTGTCTTTATTTTGTGGATTTTTTAAGAAAAATGCACCAAAACCTAGGCCTCAATTACACGATACATGAGCCGGTAATGACAGTTAGGATTACGTACACCTCTCAGGATACGTACAATCTCAGGTTTAAAAACCGTTACCCCCCCACCCCCCCCGGATTTAAAAAAAATCATGACTTTGGTCTTTTTATCACGATAATTTTAATTACGCATAGGCTCCTATTACTTTGTTTGTGGAATCTACGTGGTGTTTGTATTTTATCAAGGAATTTTATGTCACATATTGACACAAAGAAATTTAATTTGCGTAAACACAGGTAATCGTGAAGTGTTGGGCCTATGTGTGCGGTAGTAATTAGTGTACACACGGCAGTACTACCATGATGTGCTGACCTTAGATGGTTACCCGACGGAAAGGCACCGATTTCAAAATAATAAGTTAATGCGCATTACGAACATTTATGATTTAACATACATAGTATAAAAGCAGCTGAGTATTTTGTAGTAGCTCTCCTTGTTGTTCTCCTTGTATCGCCAAGAAATAAATATTTTACATATAAAATATCAAAGAGTCAAACTACACGTTCCAACATGGCAACCTCACGGTTAAAACTGTCTAAACGAAGGTCACCATCCATTATGCGTCAAATAATACGTTGATGAGCATTGATGAAAATTTAATGATTAAATATATAGTAATAAATAAATTTGATGTTTGCAGTAGGTCTCCTAGTTGTTCTCTCCTTTATCACCAAGAAATAAAAATTTTACGTAGAAAATAGCACAAAGGTCAACTCGAAGGGAAACACCATGGGTAATTAAGCCGCGAAATGGAGGACAACTCGTACCTAGAAAAACGTACCCTCAATTTACGTAATTACTCTTTGTCAAACCACCAAATTCTATAAGATCTACTACTGTTTCAACGGTTTTAGCTATGTTTACAACACGTTTATTTGCAAATTTTTTTTTTTATCAATGAAATCTAACATCTATCAAAGCGTTCGAATACATAACCCCGAGCCTCGAGAAGACACGATGGGAGGGTATTTACCTGAATAGGGTACACATTCAACATGGCGGACCTTCCTGGGGTCAACATGTCAGCCTCCATGGAAACCACTGATGGCGAAGTTCGATCTTTAGAGTATAGAAATGGTTCAAAAAGCCCAGGAATTGTGTGCAACAGTTAAGATTTAGAATTTAGTGAATAAAAATGGACAATTTAAATCTGCAGAAATCGTGGACTAAGTCTTTAACAGCCAAACTGACAGCACATGTATGGTCCGTAGAGGTAATGGAATCTTATTGGAAGACCGTATATTCTCTAATAAACACCATTACTACCCCCACCCTCGTCTCATGTTCTTATTTTCCTCTCCTCACCACCCCACCCACTTTCTGTCCCCTACCCTTCTCCTCACCTACCTACCCAACCCCCTACTCCTATGGTACTCCCCCCCAAATTTCTTCATCATCCCTACACCTAAACTCCTCCTCAATTCGTCCTTCATGACTCCACAGTTTCCCGTCCTTCCTTCCACGCCCCCTCTAATAAACGCCCCCACTACTTTTACATGAAAAATAAAAAACCTCGAAAAAACGCCCCCACGTTTTGATTGCCGAAGGTCGGACTGAAACTCACCAATTAGTCCACAACCAAACAAGTACACTGCTAAATTACAGAACAGATACCCTTTGTAAGTGTAGATTTGCAAAAACTGCAATCTTTTAAATGCCAATATTTGTGCCAGGAATAAATATAAGCTATTATATAGCGGTAAAATATCAGCGACTTTCGTCGGGTGCGCGGCCATATATTAGAAAGGACAAAGCATGTTTTTGATATCCTATTTTCTGAAGAGACCGGTACATTGCCATAGAGGCTGAGGGCCCACTATAGTAGGGATATTCTATATTTTTGTAACTATGTTTGTAAGTTGCAAAAATCCAAGACGTACGAATTGCCGACTTCCCCTCCACCATATGGAGAGCAACTCATACATCTTATAACCTGAAGTGATAAACACGCTGCAGTACTAGACTACTATTTGACCCAATGACATAAATAATGACCCGATATCCTTGACTTGGTCGGTAATTACTAGTTTAATAGCTGTTGGTTGATTGGAAGCTCTTGTAAACAAATACGTAAGTCAGGTGTACCAGCCAATCAAATGGTAGTTTCACAGCGTTCCGGCAGCCGTATTTCCTCTGTGCGAATCACATGTCGCCTATGACCATTGTGCAAACTATGGAAAGGATAGTTAAGCGTAAAATTAGTGTAGGAAGGAAAGAAATCCAGCAAGGAAAAACAATGTTTTAAAGAGGAATATATACAGATCAAATGCTGAAATGGATTGTTAATGGCGGTTCCTTAGTGTGATTGCTGATTTTGCCACTGCATGACGCTGGAGTTGATCGACAAGTAGACCTAACACCACGTGGGAGACAGGTAAGGTGACAACGAATCATCCCGCGAATCAGAACATTTTTCACAGCGGTCGGGCGTCATATTGCGAAAAAGGTTGAAAACTCACAAAACAAATACGGACCTCAAATACGGATTTCTGAGTACTGAAAGGTAATTTTAAAAGTTGGCCGCTCTGCAGAGGTGCTGCCGATGTTTGTTAATGTAAATTATAATGGAACACATGACCTCAAATAAAACGCCCCCCTTTTGAAAAATGCAACGCCCCGGGGCGTTTAGTCAGAGGATATACAGTATTCAATATATATCAATGTACAGTCATTCTGTTTTAAACTTACTCGCTCTTGGTCTTCACGGAGACTCCTATCAAAGTCTTCACTCTGCTGGCATATCAGGCAATCTTCCCCTTCATTTTGCAGAGGTGCAGCCTGCTGCTAAAGCGACCTGACCTAAATGAATGCATAGGCATATGGTATTTAGTAAAAATATGTTACTGCAACAAAAACTATGACCTAAAGATCATCTTTAGTCCAGTGTAAAAGGACTCACATAAGATGAAAATTGAACAACACACATAAAAATCATTAAAGGTGCACTAGTGAAGGGTTAAAAAATATTTTAAATTTCTAAGCTCACAAACTTTTTGGTTCATCAAAGGCTATCACGTAAAAGATTTTGAGTGTAAAGGGCATTTGGTGATTCTGGCAGAAACAGGTACTGAAACTATTTAATTAATGGTATTCAAAATTATACAAATAATTAATTGTTCAGACCACTCGAGCATGAAAAATCATGCACTCCATATAGGACTGCTTTGTAAAAATCACAATCAATATTTTATCAGCTGTGCAGTGGAAATAAAACGGACATAAAAAATGCTGATGACAAGCTTGAAAAAAAAAATTTGTGCTAAACATGGATTGTTCTACAGTTTTCAACAGAGATTTGTTTTGGCCAACCTCAGAATCCCACCAATTATTACAAAAATGATGTAATTGCCATCCGAACATCAAATTTAAAATATAAAATTTGAAGAAAAAAAAAGCGGTTTATATGTAGAAAAATAATTACTGTATTAAATATAACACAATAACAATAATCTCGCTAAAGAAATTTCAACCTGCTTGGTAATCACCTTCTATGATATGCTGCTACAATAGAAACTGAGGATTGGGGCAATACAGTATCAGAGTCTTTTGCAATCAAGAGAAAGTGAATGTATACCTAAATATACCAGAACCGGGATGATCCCTTCTTTTGGACAAAAAATGAAGAAAATATTTGTTTAATTACCTCAGTGATCTTTCCATCGATTTTCCCTTTTCTTTTTTCGGCTATTTTTTTTTTTCTGTTTTTTTTTATTCTTTTGGGAGGAGCAAAAGATGCCGACTTGGAGAATGATGGCAGGAAAACAAAAATTAAAATTACTTCACTCAGAAGCTTAAGACAATAAGAAGCATGGGCGTAGCTATGCTGGTCAGTAGTAACAAGCACTTGTTCTCACCGGCACAATAGGTAAAATGAAAGGTTGTCAATCTGCACTTACTTGAGTAAACTGTGAAATTACTACAAAGTGGTTTAATAATTCACAATTCTTTGTCCATTTCCCAACCAGGATAGTAATTTTTCAACATATACAACCAGAACTAAAATTGACCTACCTATATACAACCATGCTGAGAAGAGAGTAATGGAATATTTTTTCTATCTGTTTTATACTTACCTCATCTCTGGAAGGAGGAGCTGCTGCAGAGACTGGAGCAGGCTGTATAGAAAAAAATAAAAGTTCATCAAGTTCTGGAATCATATTTCCTGTGGAATTGTATAAAATAATTAGTTCACTCAAAAACCCAAAGACACTGAGAATAGAGAGCAATGGAACACTTTTTCTATCTGTTTACTTACCTCATCTCTGCTAGGAGCAGCAGCTGCCACAGACTCTGGAGAATGCTAGATATTAAAAAAAAATAAAATTCATAACCCATATTTGCTGTGGATTTGTACAAATTTACCTATAAAGAGTACTGCATCACCCTGAATTTCATAAATATTGCATTTCTTAAGGTGCAACAAACCCCAAAGAACATTTTGGGATGATCTTTGGAGATGCATGAGCAGAGGTAAGCATTTTACCCGTATCCACCAGGAGATAACATTGGGTCAATACTTTCCAAAGACAACAATATCAACAAATTTGATACAATGGTTACAGAGATATAGGCATTTAAACATTGACTACAGCCTGTTTGAGCAAATTGCCAAAATGACAGGCCATAGCACAGAGACTACTTGTCTGATTAAGCTAAAATTAAGCTAAAAATTGAATTTGAAGCTTTTGTGCAGCTTCATTTACTCCATAAAACAATTAGAATTGGTGAAGTTTAACCAATTGGGTGATCTGCCTTGGAATGGCCTTTTGCATATGCTGAATGAACTGACCGAATCGAAGTTTTGTTGGCAGAAATTGCTTAACGGGTTAAACCTCATCCCTTTAAATTGCTTTAAGAATTAGTTTGTCAGGTGATTGAAGCTATACAAAAGCTGAAAATTTAATTTTGAGACAAATCAGAAAGGTAGTCTCTGCGCTATAGCCTGCCATATTTTGCCCCAAATGGCCTCTTCAGCCAATGTTTAAATGACCATAT
This sequence comes from Ophioderma brevispina, assembly GCA_023653785.1. NCBI lineage: Eukaryota > Metazoa > Echinodermata > Ophiuroidea > Amphilepidida > Ophiodermatidae > Ophioderma > Ophioderma brevispina. Next base: position 32,042 of record JAMKCH010011182.1, on the reverse strand, counting down.
CTCTGTAACTATTGCATCAAATATGTTCTTATTGGTGTCCTAGGAAAGTTATTGAAACTAATTAAGTCAACTCCTGGTGGAAATTAAAACATCTTTACATCATACACACCTCTCCCCCAGATCAACCCAAAATCTTGTGCTGGGTTTCTAATATTTGGGGGGGGGGGGGTTGACCAGGAGTAAAATACTGAAATCCAAGACACTGAGAAGAGAGAGTAACAGAAAACTTTTTCTATCTGTAAACTTACCTCATCTCTGGAAGGAGCAGCAGCCACAGGGACTGGAGCATGCTGTAAAAATAGAAAAAAAAAATCATACTGGTATATCTTTGTGTGGAATTGTACAAACTAGTGCATGCAGAAACCTGAGAAACCAAAAAGAGAGAGAGTAATGGAATATTTTTTCCATCTGTTTACCATATCTCTGGAATGACTCGAGCATGGTAGATATGGGTAATTCCAAGTTATGGATATGATGATCAGAAGGGTTCTTCTGATCTGCTTGGATACTATTTGGGTATCTGCAACCAATAATATTTTTTCAATTTGATATGTTATCTGTATATATAACTCAGGTGCATCATACGAGGACATTTTTTAAAAAATCAGCTTCGCCTCATTAATATGCATGACTCAATTAAATGTTTGTTATGGACATGATGCAGACAAAATGATTTTTGTACTTCACAAAAATAAAAGGATAACTCTTTGAAACTGAAAGTCATAATAAGTGAAACTTTTTTTGTAGAGAAAAGAACAATGTTTGAACCTGTTGAAATGCTTCTTAATTATTCCCTGTTATTAAACAATGCTCGGCTGTTTAACAAATAAAAAATTGTTATGGACATGACAGTTTTTTTGTTATGGACATGACGCATGCGAATAGGGCAAATATTTTAAATCATATTGGTGTAAGATGTTATTGCTACAGATAATTAAGGTTAATCATAAAAACAAGTGGCCTTGGCACTACAAGAAGTTCCCATCAAAACAAAGTTTTCAAAGCTCCTGAAGGTGTGAAAAACAAGATTTAAACATTGTTATTTTCAATGCAAAGTGTTCATTTTTCCTAAAAATTCACTTTTATTTTACTAATGTCAATATGAAACGTATTTCAATACCATTTTAATACCACTCAACTAAAATGCTGCAGTAAGCTCTTTCAAATGATACCAAGTTTGTCATAATGGCACTTGAATTTGAGGAGTTATATTGACAAATTTGATGATTTTCACTCAGGACCACTTTGCGTGAAATTGCCCATATAAAAAAAATAAAATTCATCAATTTCTGAACCCATATTTGCAGTAGACTTGAACAAATTAGTTTAGTAAAAAACACAAGACACTGCGAAGAGAGAGTAATGCAACACATTTTCTATGCTTACTTAGGGGTGTTGCAACAATTATGTGTACCCCCAGGTGAATTTCCAAACTGGTCCACCAAAAAAAGCTTGCCAAAGCTTGCCCCCCTTGCCAAAAAAATTGTTGTCCCCTCTTTTGACTTGCCAAAAAAATTGTTGCCCTGCCTTTGTACATACCAAATTTTGGTGACCACCAATTGCAAACCTGAACTGATTTTGTATTATATGAACGTTTCTTTGCGTTTTTTCTAAGTGTTTTCAGAACGAAATATTAAAGTGGGTCTGCTGAAATGTGTGTCAAAAATTACTTGGCACCCCTTTTTTGCTTTGCAGAAAACCAATACCCTCTGGAATTCACCCTGTGGGTACACATAATTATCTCACCACCCCTTACCTCATCTCTGGAAGGAGGAACAGCTGCATTGACTGGAGCATGCTGTATAAAAAAAAACAAGTTGTGGAATCATATTTGCTGTGGAATTGTACATATTAGTTCACTCAGACACCCAAAGACAGTGAGAATAGAGAGCAATGGAACACAGCAACCGCAGGGACTGGATCATGCTGTATAGAAAAAAAATACATCAAGTTCTGGAATATCATATTTCTGGTGGATTTGTCCAAATTACTTCACTCAGAAACAAAAGACACTGACAAGCAGGGACGTAGGTATACTGGTTAGTAATAACATGTATTCTCACCGACCGGCCAGTGCTTGATTTAGAGAGGAGTTAGATGCACAAATGCATGTAAAATTTGCTCTGTGCATGTGAAGTTTTGCCTGTGCACATTAAGTTTTTGTGATATTCAGCCTGTTTTTGATGAAAATTCTCATTTGTGCATGTAACTTCTAATTTCTTTATCGAGCACTGCAACCGGCACAAAGGTCAAATGAAAGGTTATAAACATGCACTTTACTTGAGTAAAATGTGAAATTACTACCGTACACAAATTGGTTTAATAATTCATAATTCCTTGTCCATTCCCCAACCAGGACAGTAAATTTTAAGATACAACCAGTCGAACTAAAATTGACCTGGCTACAACCATGCTGAGAAGAGAGTAATGGAATATTTTTTCTATCTGTTTTATACTTACCTCATCTCTGGAAGGAGGAGCTGCTGCAGAGACTGGAGCAGGCTGTATAGAAAAAAATAAAAGTTCATCAAGTTCTGGAATCATATTTCCTGTGGATTTGTATAAATAATTAGTTCACTCAAAAACCCAAAGACACTGAGAAGAAAATACCAAATATGAGAACAGCATGATTTTTGACATTCAGTGAGCAAGTACATTTGTATTTAGTGATTAGGTTAATGCACTGCGACAAAATGGGGTATTTTGGAAAAATGGCAAAAAAATTGTTACTTAGTGAATCAGAACAAATAGCTCATTAATATGCATGTATACCATCAACAGTTTGTAAAGGTACCGGGGGGTAATACATGTCTCCACCACTATACCTACATACCAAGTGCCATCAAAATCGGACTATGCCTTCTGGTCAAGGTTCACCTTTTTGTTAATTAGCCAATCAGAACAAATATGCAAAGAGCTCATTAATATACCATCAACAGTTTTTATGGGTAATACTTGTCTCCACCACTACCTACATACCAAGTGCCATCAAATTGGTTGCGGAATATTTGCACACAAGCAATTTAAAAATAAATTAACATTTTAGTAACACAAAAACACACCCCCACACCTCTTAACAGCAATACTTGTACATCACTCCAAAGTTGGACAGCCCACCCCAGTATTTGAAATTACTTTAATGAGTATTATCAAAGTCAGCTTGGGATAGCAAATTGTATGAACTATTTTCAAGTGCTACTAATGGCAATATAATGGGATGGAGTTCTAAAAGAAGAAATATACAGTATATGTATACTAATGGATACTTAATTGTACTGTACATACCATAGCTTGTACTCTAGTTGGTACAATGAGAAGCTTAGCTTTCTTCACCAGTCGAGTGAAGTCTCGCGGTGTCAAATCATCCGGTAGGGCTTCAAGTTCTGCAGAATTTGGCTTTGCCTTCATGTACCTGAAATCCTGCACACGCGGGAATGCATTCAAAATGAATGCCCTCAGCTGCTGGGCAGTCATGTCCACAGGAAATTTTTTCTTTTGCACATCCATTCTGTTTGACGTGTTTCCAAATGACACCACTCTGATCCCAGGAAGCAATCCTGTGCAAGAAAAGAATTTATAAATTTACTGCCATGACATTGACAAGCTATATGGTTATAAGTATATTGAAACGTACTCCTCCCTTCCGACATGCTGTAATGTTTTTGTAGCATATTTTTAACAAGAACAGAAACACCTAATTTAGCTGGTCGATTAATGCCTTTCTGCTTGTAAGTAGCAACAAATGGCTCAGATTTAGGGAGTCTCTAACCTGTTCCTGGGACCTGTGCATGAAATGTCTGTGGAAATACATGAAGTCAGATAGTAATGTAGATGTGGGCAAACACGGACATGTGATTGAAGACAAAAATCAGAAGACACAATATCACCTAGCCTATAGACACTATGTGGTTCATGGCAGATGATATAGGGCATGTAAAGTGGTGGAATACATGTCCATCCACCAACGTTGACCTCATTTGACCTTGGGTGACCCCTTATGACCCCACCGTGACCTTCAAAATTTTCGGCATCCCAATCTACCCCACCCACCAATTTTCATGTTCATACACCAACATTTACCCCATGTGACCTCATTTGACCTTTGATGACCCCGATGACCCCACCGTGACCATCAAAATTTTCGGCCTCCACAAGCGACCTCACCCACCAAGTTTCATGTCCATACACCAACGTTAACCCCATTTGATGTCCCATTTGACCTTGGATGCCCCTTAATGACGCCAAACCGTGACCTTCAAAATTTTCGGCTCCACAATCAACCCCACCAACCAAGTTTCATGTCCATACACCAAACGTTACCCTATACCTCATTTGACCTTTGATGACCCCGATGACCCCACCTGACCTTCAAAATTTTCGGCATCCACAATCGACCCCACCCACCAGTTCATGTTCATAACACAACGTTACCCATATGACCTCAATTTGACCTTGGATGACCCCGATGCCCCACCTTGACCTTCAAAATTTCGGCAATCCACAATCGACCCCACCCCCAAGGTTATGTTCTACACCAACGTTTACCCCATAGACCTCATTTGACCTTAGATGACCCCTGATGACCCCATCGTGACCTTCAAAATTTTCGGCTCCCACAATCGACCCCACCCACCAAGTTCATGTCCATACACCAACTTTATCCCATCTGACCTCATTTGCCTTGGATGACCCCTGAGGACCCCACCGTGACCTCAAAATTTTTTGGCATCCACACTCGACCCCACCCACCAAGTTTCATGTCATAACCCAACGTTACCCCCATATTACCGTCTTTTGGACCTTTGATGACCCCTTATGACCTCCACTGTCCTTCACAATTTTCGGCATATACAATCTACCCCACCACCAAGTATCATTGAAATCCATCCAACATTGTGGACACAGCATGCAATACTGTTTAGGTTAACATGTTTGACGTCATATGTACCCGTTGGATGACCCCTATGACCCCACCATGACCATCACAATTTTCGGCATCTACACTCGACCCACCCACCAATTTTCATTGAAATCCTCCAACACTGGGATACAGCATGCATGCAATACTGGTTTAGGGTTAACAGGTTGACCTCATTTGCACCTTGGGATGACCCCTATGACCCCACCGTGACCATCAAAATTTTTGGCATCCACAATCGACCCCACCCCCAAGTTTTCAATGGAAATCCATCCAACAATGTGTATACAGATCAAATAACGATTTGTGTTACATTTGACCCACAGACGGACACACACACCCACACGACCATGTAATCCCTATATGTCTTTCTGCAAGCAGACGACACAAAAACAACTCGCTGATGAACTCCGAATCTCACCCAAAATAACTCTAAACCATACACTTATCAATATAACCCATCTAACTCACCAAAATATACAATGCTAAAAACGTAACTCTTCGATGAACTCCATCCATACTCAAACAAAAAATAATGTTAACACATAACTCGGATGAACTCCATCATTAACTCACCAAAACATAATTTTTAAACCTCATCCAATGAACTCAATAACTCACAAAAATAATTCTAAAAAACATAACTTCTCAATAAATAAAGCATGACTCAACACAGATACCTAAAAATATACTCATCGATGAACCCAGCCATAACTCACCAAAAATAACTCTAAAAACCCATTACGCGTCGATCCACTCATCGCATAACTCAAAAAACAACTTGCCCATGAACTCCATAACTCACCAAAATATACAAAAAAAACCCATTGATAACTCATCCATAAATCACCAAATAGCTTTTTCCAAATGATCAAAAGATGCAAATTGGTATTTATTTAGCATATTATTAGAGCAATCTAATCAACTACGTGGGAGGTGGATACCCCTCCACCAATTCCCCACCAACCGCCCCACGTCATCATATGTATTTTAAAACTCCAGATAATCTGTACATAAGCTTTTTCAAATAAATGCATAAATTGCTTGGCGTTTTCAAGCAGGGGGATCTTGGCAGATTTTTTTTCTCCAATAAATACCGTGAGCATATTGGTCACTGTGAGGTGACCATTCCTGGGTTTACGCGGATAAAACTGGATTTAACTTTTGGATCTCACTACTCCCCTACTACACTAGCCTATTCCATTTTAATACAATTTATATCTTTTTATTAGTTTAATTTTATTATTCAATATTTGATTTATTTACCATAATGCCCAGGCCATTTCTAGTGTTGGGTAATTAGATTCTAGTACTAATGTACGGTACCTGCTCCAGGAAACAAATACAACGCTTTTCAAGTTTAAGTAACAAAAATATAGACTTAGCAGAGATCCAACCATTTGACACCTATAATTTGAGATTAGACTTTCCAAGTCTTTACCATGTTGTAAACATTACACATTTTTGGCCACGTGCAAATTTTCAAGCGCGGTTAAAGAACTATCAGTGATTTGAAAAATATTTGAATTTGCAGAATAGCTTCAAATTGAAGAATAAGTCTGTAGAATTCTCATAAGTTCCTTTTCAGCTGTAGAATTGAGAAAAGGAAGAAAACGGCAGTGTTCCAAGTACGATTCTCCATTCGGTTACGTGTTGTAGGAAGTGTCCGTTCGGACAGTAATAACTACAATCTCCGATTCTGTCCTTATTAGGTTGCTTCTGGTCTTATCATTTGCAGGGTATGTTAGGATACCTGTACTTGTTACATACATGCAAAAATCTGATTTTGATGATTTTTTCGATTTGCTGATTCAGCAAATCACTGATAGTGTCTTTAATTGCTTCACTTTCACAGTGCCACCAAACATTCAGCTATATGGCCATGTGTCTTGAACTGGGGCATGATAGGGTGGAGCCATTTAATAGTTTAGTGAAATCTGACATATTTGTAATGAGAAGAGTATACTTAATGACATGTGATTGAATAGTCACTCATTTAAAACTATGTAGTTAGCTTTAATTTGTTATCTTCATCAGACATCAAATAATAAAATTATACTTTTATCAAGTAAACAAGAGGGTGGAGCACTTGGGACACAGTGACATGTAAAGTCACTATAAGAATATGAAGCCTCAGCTCATGTTAATTTTATTTATCTAAACAAGCACTGGAATATTTGAATTATTAAATTAAAGCTAATAGCCAAAAATAATTATCAATTCAGTTTGGTCAATTATAATCTTGATCTTTATGACTTGTTGCTGCACATGTGAGCTTCAAGGTATGTATGCAGCATTGTAACCAGGGTACCAAATACTTCTCGTATCAGTAAAACAATTTTCCTCAGGGTAACCCTATTGATGTTACACATTATGTAAGGTTATCAGCTGAATTGAATTTGATAAATGCTTTATCAGATTCTATGGTCAACATTACTTGCAAGGAGGCTAATCTTTACGCAATCTTTAGGAATTTATGCAATATTTCCCTAGTTTGGATGCAAATTTAATTACCCATTGCTCCCAAAATCATTAAAATAGTACTAGGGGTATTACTTTTAAGTACCAGTTTAACAAAAGAGAGAATTGCCTGCAACTGATTGTCCTACTTCCTACAGAGATTACATGGAATTGCAACCTTGTCAATGAGAATATACATGTATGTTGTGTTCAGTATAAAACATACTACTCTACGTTTGAATTAGCCTGAATATACTACTCTATGTTTGAATTAGCCTGGACATTCAGACACTATAGGGCAATGTAGTGACATCTTAAAACTTACCAAAACCATTTGTCTGTAATCTTGGGATATCAGCAATGATGCCGGTGTGTGTTGCCTGCTCCGGCATAGTGCATATAACACGTACACCCATCGACAATCTGGGCTTAGGTATTGCAGCTGGGGACAGTGCCTGTCGTTGTTGTACCAAGATAGACTGAGGAGACACAAAGTTTGCCCTCGAAAATGTGGCAACACCAGCATCGCTGTTTTGAAATCTGGCACTGGTGTTGCGCACAGCACCAGTCAACATACTCAACCGGGCAAGAGCCTCTGAAGTGTCTGAAAAGATATTTGTAAATAAAGAGATTACATGAGGTTGGAAAGCAAGATTTATTTTCAAACATTTCAATGATAGTCCATCCACATAAATGTACTTTGGTAGGGGTTGGAAATCTGCAATCTTAACAACAAATTTTTTTAGACCTCCCTCTTTGAAGTGGGAAAAAATTTAAACCCCACTTGTTCAGAGTTAACAATTTTGTGTCTCCACTGATAGATACTGGTCAATTTGGCACATTCTGTTGGAGACCCAACTGTAATGAAGGGGAGGTATTCTGCCATGAAGCAGGCAATTGTTGCAAAAGTGCATGGTGTCATTTTATGAGAAAATTAGCTAAATCCACTGATGCATAAAAGGATACTGGCTTCAAATAAATGAAAAATCTGTGGCTCAAAAAAAAAAGGTTCCAAACTTTTTGAGGATCGAGTTTATAAGAGTTTTAGAGCCATCATTGTTATACCGAAATCATGAAAAACCTCCCCCATAGAGCCTAGTGATGAATATTTCCCCCTTGTATTATAGCAATGAACAGATGCTCTGGGTCTAAAACAACATTTGGATATGTTAATTTTTATGATTTTGTATGATATTTTTGAGCTCACTAAAAGCACAATTTCAATGCCTTTCATGAAAGTATATTGAGTGTCAAAAAAAAAAGATTTCTCATCTTCTCTGGTGTCAAAGCACCTGCACTGCAAACACTAGACTATATAGCAAATAACAATCTGTGTTAAAAAAATAAACAGCTCATTGTTCATGGTTTATGACCACTTGCACTAAGCCAACTAGGACATTGCAAATGAGACAAATCATGTCTAGACTACTCTAAATCCTATTTACCAAACAATAGCACATACTATAAGAATAAACGTTCAACACTTGAGAATTGATTTATAGTTTAGTTAGAGCAATAAATCGGTGCTTAAGAGGAAAATAAACATACATTTGATTTTCAAAAGAGCCTACATTTTCCCACTTAATTAGGTGGGTGCATTTTTTTCTTTTGAAATGAACAAAACATTTGGTCATTTTCACAATCAATGGTGTAACTTTCAATTTGGCACTTTTCATTCTGTAACTTGGTAACTGAGCTATGGAATTCTATGATTTTTTCCCATGTAACTGTCCTAAGTAAAGCCTACCTCAGGTAGCTTAATAAACTTTGTGCATACTTCTTTTCAGATTTTATAGTCCAAGATGTGTCCACTTTGTGCTCCTACGGCAGTCCCACTTTTTACACACCCTTTTTCTCACAACCTGTTACTTTATTTTATTGTACTTAATTTCCAGGTTTTTTTGCTTGCAGATATAGACAAGTGTTCAACCTTTCTTGCCATTATAGTTTTCAGCACCTGTTCCATTTAATTTCTGTAGTCAACGAGAGTGTATTTTGACGTTTCGGAGGTTACATTTTCCGTTAACAATCATTAACCATATTTAATAGGCTGTTGCTGGAACAAAATCAAGTAGAAGTTGCTCACTTGTAGTAGAATTATAAGATTAAGTATTGTACTTAAATTACCACACAAAGTCTTTGTGATCTAATGACTTGGTAAGATTTCTGGTATTTGTGAAATTAAATGTTAACTTTTCCGTTAACACCTCTGTAACCTCCGAAACAAACTATTTACTGATCAGATTTTAAAATGAATACAGTAAACATACATTAGAACTCATTAAAATGTGGTAACAGACACTACCAACTCATTTGAAAGTAAATTGTGCGAATGTATTAGAACACCTTAATTTCAGAGCCAATCCTAACTTTCCGTTAACATGTGTAACCTCCGAAACGCTGTGTAACCTCCGAAACACTGGAGTTAACTATATCTTCACTAGCTTACTCTGTAAAGATCTTTACAGATTTATTTTATATTACACTTTATTCCTTTGCAACATAGACTAAAACAAGCCAATAGTTACAAACTGGATCTGACAGATATCTATACTATTTTACCTGAAACTGAAAATGTCTGTTTCGGAGGTTACATATATTTGTTAACAGTACTTATTGTTCTGTTTGGGGGGTTTGAATCATTTAATATGTTGCAAATAGTTTGCTTTTACTTTAAATGTAGTTAAATAAATGGAAAAATGAGCTGTGAAGCTCTTACAAACTTGTTATATGGATTTATGATACATGTTGGTGCCTTTTTCATCACTTTTATGATCTGACATGATCCTTTGTGTGGGTTACAGTTTGGTTTCATAAATATAATATTGCAGTTGAACTATATTTATTTAACAAATAAGAAAAGTTTATAAATATCTGCATTACCATAAATTAAATTTCTACAAAAAACATGAAACTAAACATATTTTGTAGCTTTAAAAAGTTATTTGTCTGACAGAAATGTTGCTGTTTCGGAGGTTACTTAATTAGTTAACATTTGATAAAAATAGTACCAAGATAACAATCAGATTTTAGTTTGGTTCTATTAATTATGAATATGCACCTATGTACTATAATAAAAGTATAAAATACCACAATCATATCTGACAAAAATGTTTTAAATGATTTTAAATGTAATGTGTGTGTTAACAGTAACCTCTGAAACTTGCACCTTACACATAGCGTAATTTGTGAATGAAATGTTGCTTGAATGTACCCATAAAAGTATTTTGTTACAGTTAGTTGTTGTGGGTTATTGTTTCATGCTATCACTGGTGTTTGAACTCACCACTTAGAAAATTTTCCCATGTGTAAACCCTCTAGGAAATGCAGCTATTTCAAATATCATGTAAAAAACAAGACAGTATTTCACTTGCTATAAACATTTTATTGACAGATTACATAAGTAAAATGTTTATTTTTTTCATTGCTTTGTAGGTATGTATGATTAAAAATGAGCTGTACATTCTAACATTATGCTCAATTTTCAAGTTATTACAACAACAGTTTGTAGAATTTTTTGCCTTGTGATGTTTCGGAGGTTACAAAAATGTTAACAAAATTTCACTTGTGATTTTACAATTTCAACAAACTTGCATCAATTTTCATGAAACTTTCCCAGAATGAAGACCTACATGAGATGATTATATGCAGCAATTTGTACCATTCCTTTTATCTGAGAACATATATAAAATTTAATAAGAATCTCTCAGTTTTGAATTTTACCATGAAAAATTTAGGCTTCACATCCAAATATTTTCAAAGTCTTTGAAATCTCAGACCAAAAACTTTTTAATTAATAAAGTACAAATACATGGGGATTGTTTAAAGTTTATTTCCAACAGATTAATTGTTGAATGTTTCTATGAGTCTGATTTTTAAAAAATATGATTTTTTGCTGAATTTCACTCATTGGGACACATTATTCATCTAATGCACCATGAAAACCTCTAGTGTAAGCTTCAAAAGGTTTAATTTTCAAAAATATAACCATTTATCTATATGATTTAAGGGCAGTGTGAACCTTGAGTTTCCGAGTATTTATTTTGGTTGTAACTTTGCAAATATTTGATTATTCTATGTAAAGTATACATTTCTAGAAAGAAAATTGGATCGATGACCGATGATGGCATCAGATAAGTATTTTCCGTCATTTGGAAAAATACTTAAAGAACACGATTTTGCCCCAAAATTTTCAGACAGCAGACAAAACAATTGACTTTCCATGATTTCTATGTAATTTTTTAGAAAACCCGCCCAAATTTGGTCTACGGGACGGTTTTTTTCATTTTTAAAAATAGAGCTTACTTTTCGAAAAATATATGGGAAAATGTCAACAAAGTGTAATTTTACTTTTTATTTCCAATTTGAGATCTATTGGAGAATACTTAGTTAGAAATCGAAAAATGACCAAAATTGAGAAAACCTGTCCCTAGAGAAGACCGATTGCTATCGTAGGAAAGTTTTAAACCTTTACCTTTTACGTCGGTACTTTTGGAGTATTCTTTTTTGAAAATTTGCCAATTTTGCGAAAATGAACATTGAGAAAAAGTTTTGTTTTATTTTTTGTTTTAGTTAAAAAAGTCACTTTGCCACGCCATTTCAAGCTGTCTCTCTCAAATAACTTTATCTTTGACTCAAAATGTGGGTATTTGGTGCAAGTGATGAAAATACATCTTATGCTTTATTGAATCAAACATATTTGTCTCTACTCCAGAAATTAGAAGAATTGAAATTTCATCTGGTCTAAATTAGCGGTTTGTTTACATTTTCAAATTATTATTTTTTGTTTTTCCAAGATGCGTTCGCGCAAAGTACATGAACCACGCGCACGCTTCATTACGCAGCACAAATACACCGCCCGACGCGATGGTGCGCCTGCGCCTGACGGGTGAAATGTTGCTTAAAGTCCTGCGGTTAGACCAGCGGTTTTTGTGACTTTACATGGTCAAATAGTTGTTTTAAATCGGCAAAAAATACAGCTCAGAGTTGTCTGCAGTGGATAACCTTGTTGGTAAACTATAGACACAGTTTGATGTTTTAAATGGGCAAAATCAGAATTCGTGTAAAAACAAAAGCACCAGGCGTTGGACAGGACCCTAAGTACAAACATCAACAAAGATCATGTTGAAATTTGACCAAATGACACCAATGTTATAACATGATTGTGAAAATGACCATTTGGCAAACAATGGTTTGTTTGTTTTAAAAATAATGACAATTGGAAAATATTGTTAATAAACAGGATGGAAAATAAGACTGTGAGACATGACCACATTAAAAAATAACTTGAATGAATTATTAACTGAATAATTTCTAATGTGACCCATTCATTAGTAAATGAAGGTGGATTGCCGCAATGGAATTTGATGTACAAACCAAAACAGGCCGGAAGTACAAAAAAATTAAACATACAATTATTTTTATGATGTAAAACATACCTTGACATGCTTACTTTCATTCCATTATTATTTGTGAAATAAAAAATAGTTTAACCCTTACCAACCGAATGCCGGAAAACGGGCATCCATAGAATTTGCTCATATTACCAAATGCCGGTTTTCCGGCATTAGGAAAGTTATAAAATCTTTGAGCATAGAACCGCCTTATGACAATTAAACTAGAGTCAGGGATCGTAATGGCGCGAACCCGCGCCGATACCAATACTATATTTTTCAAGCTTCATTTGTTGATTTTGGTGGCAAAAAAGCGGCAAAACATTACCCATAATATGGGGGTTTCAGTAAAAAATGCATGCCCAAAATGGTCACAGCATGGCCGAAATGGTGAAGAAGTTATAGAATTATGTCCTTGAATAATTTGGGACCTATCGGGGATGAACCGGTAATGAGAGTGTGGTAAGCTTAAGACAAGTTATAATACATGCGTGTACATTTATGTAGGGGTGGTGCAATAATTATGTGTACCCGAGGGGGGTGGAATTTACAAAATGGTCTGCCAAAAAACACTTGACAAACCCGTTCGCCAAAAAATCGTTGCCTTGCCAAAAAATTGTTGACCCCCCACCCAAACTGATCAGTTGTATGATGCGAGCGTATCTGCACGGGAATTTAAAATTGAACGTTCTTACAATTTCACTAAGGCCTTTTTAGAGCGAAATATTAAAATGGGTCCTCTGCCGCAAATTTTTGCCAAAAAAGGGCTTGCCCTCCCCCTCTTTGCTTGCCAAAAAATGCTTCCCCCCCCCTATTTTGGCTTTTAACAAAATAGATGCCCCTTGGACTGGAATTCACCGCCAGTCAGGGATGTTGAGCAGCATGCTTGCAATTATGGAAAAAAAAATATTTTATGCAGATATTCAGGGTCAGGGTATGCTGCATACAAGAATGCATGGTTCAAGGGTTAAATACATTTTAATTGCCAGTGTGATCTCCAAATGTGTATTCAGTATACAGCAGTATACAGTTTATAAAAACATGCACTTTTAAGTTCCCAATTTTAAACAATGATACTTTTGGTGCTAAGCATCTCACTGTAAGCTTAATAAAGGAACATTCCTTCTAAATGCCGGATTTCAAGAAAAACTTCTTAGTAATTGATATGTTTTCTGCACACAGAAAAATAAAGCAGGTCCTGTACACATATTATGATTGATATAGTTTACTGCTGGTATTAGTAGAAAAAGTGTTCAAATTTATGAATTATAGTTATCAGAAAATGAATATCGTCTTGAACATCCTTGCCTTGCTTGCCTTTGTAGGTCTCAGGCCTGAAAAACAATTGAAAAATACGACAAATGCAAATAGTAAGTTTTACTTTATATTGACTTCTGGCTTATTTAAGAGTGGCACAGAGATTTCTGACCCATGTTTGTTTGTCTCCTATTTTGGCATATAAAATGATAAAACAACATTATTCTCAACAGAATGATGTGGTTTGCTTAATGACACATTGAGCTGACCAGTAAAAAAAAAACATGTTCTCTTCCCCTCCCACTTCCATTTATTTTTTACTTAGCCTAATTTAGTAATTTAAGGGAAGAACGCAGTTCACGGTCATGTTGTTTACAAGTTTTAAAACCGCAATACGGAAACTGATAGAAAAAATTATTTGCTCCAAATTTGGGTTAAGTGTGCACATTAACATTTGTTAGCAAGGTGCTGTATATGGGTATGCTCCGCTTTTTTGCCTTCCGTTTTTTGAGATGTTACTCGATCCGAAAGACCCCCTTTTTCAAAATGTTGTCGATCTCTTTGCCTTGCATAACTAAAAAGGGTGTCAGTAAAAACGTGCGAAAACAGCTGAAATTTGACAAACTAATTTCTTTCAGGTTTCCGTATGTAGTTTGAGTGTCAAAAATCATGAAACCGGCTGGCGTCACCTTATCTTGATCTTTTCATGGGACCTAGAAACTTCAATTTAATTTTACTACCAGCTGAATCTCTTTATAATTTCTACACTGTAGGCCTACCATGCTTCGATGCACAGCCATCATGACTCATGACCTTGATCATGTTGACAGGCACATATGGCTCCACACAACAGGATGCTTGTTAACACCTATAGATTTTTTAACACATTGCAGGTATTAAACCATTGTGGTAATTTTCCACAATGAAACAATGGGGATCTTCAGTGTACATTGGTAGCCAGAGGTGGGGGGATCCCAACTTAGGTTGGTGTTGGTTCAGGATAGTACCATCGGTTCAATTTTGGGGGTTTGACATGACTTAACATCGGTTAAATAGGTTGAAAAGACAGAATATAAATTAAAAATCAGATAAATGACACAGAATATTGGTTAACACAGACAAAAAAAGGCTGACTAGTTTTTCTTTTTTTTTGCTCGTCAGCTTTTTGTGTAGCAAGGTGTGTCGGTTGATTGTATGTACACTGTCAGTTCACAAATGGTCACCCAACTCATGAAATTCCTGGCTGTGCTAACAAGACTCCTGGGGTTATTGCCTAATTGGAATGTCTTGCTGATCTTTGACAAAACAAGAAATTTGCTTTTAACATAGACCCTCAGGGTCAATGCTTATAACTACATATTAAGATTTGATTTCCAAAACTGGTTAAATCCAATGGCTGCCTAATACGGTTAGTCCCTTTAAGCAGCTATAAAAATACCCGTAACCTCTGTTGGCAGTTGACGTAATGATGGCAGTACCAATTAAATCCCGGGGGGGGTCTTCGATTTTGGTAGGGTACCCATGCACGTTCCAAACAAAACGGGACTAGCGGTAGTAGGGGTATCAAATTCACAATAATCTGTTCTAGTCCTGTTAGTGGTGTCAAATTCCCCCTTTAAGTCCCATTAGGAGTATCAATTTCACGTTTTAAGCCCTGTTAGGGGTATCAATTTCACTTTTTTAGTCCCGTTAGGGATATCATTTCAGCTAAAAACATTCCATGTTATTTATTCTTGTTGAAAATTGGTGAAAATTGACCAACATTTTTGGAAAAAGTGGTCCTGCTGGTCCCGTTTGGGGTCTATTTTTAGTGAAATCAGGTCCCGCAAGGGGTCACTTTCAGAACCCCTGGAACGAGCATGGGTACCCGACCAAGATCGAAGACCCCCCCCCCCCCCCCGGGTTAAATCCGCTTTGTAAGATTTGCTCACACAATTTTTATCATAGTTCTTAATTCTATATTTAAGGTTGTGTGACCCTTGACACTTTGGGAGCCGTTTTTGCCTCACTACGTCTAAATTATTGATCTAAACAGACTAGAAACTACATAAAAGTGTGCATATTTAGAATGAAAATGATCTGACAAATCCAATGGTGATGTAGGTTTTTGTTAAAATGCTCAGTTTTGGAGGAAATGGTAAAAAAAACATGATTTTGACCCAATTTCTTTTTTTGGGGGGGAAGCATTTATTTTTCAGTATATTTCTTGTTCATGGATTTCAGAAACTAGGTATAAATACCCAGGATAGGTGTTTTCATTTTTTATTTTGACCTACTTTTGACAATTATATTCACCAAAAGTGGTTGAAATTCCAATATTTCGAAGTAATTTTGCATATACTGGCTCGTATCTTTACAGTTTCAGATGGAAATTTGACAAAATGAGAAAACCGTTCCCAGAGAAAAAATAGCTTTACATTATAATTGCGAGTAAAAGTTTCTACATTGACAAAAATTACACCAAAATGGAATGGCCAGAAATCAATGTTTTATTTAAAAAGTTGTAATTTTAAACATTAAAAGTAACGTCTTACATGTAATTGTTACGTTTCAGGCCTCAGGGCAGAGGATGATGCGTATACGGTCATTTTCACAATCAGTGGTGTAACTTTTGTACCCTTGGGGTCAAAATTTCAAAGTACTTTTTATTTTGTTATTTTCACTAAAAAAAGTACTCACAAATGATCAAATTTTTAATTAATTACTGTTTTGGAGCTTAATCTATTTGCAAAATATGTGCAATTTTGGCAATATTGTGGCATATTGGGTAAATATGAGCAAAAATCAATTTTTTGTGAAAATCCATTTTTCCAAAAATTATAACAACATTTTCAGCAAAACAGATCCTATTTAATTCAAAAGTATATGTAGTTCAAAATTCACACTGCTTTTGGACTATTCCTTGGTTGAATTCATAAATATTTGGAAGGGAAGAGCAAATTTTGACGGAAAATCTCATATCAACGCACAATTTTTAAATATGTTTTCAAGAGCCAATCCCCATCATGCTCCCTGTATTAAATCTCTTCAATGATGGTTACTTCCTGACACAAGTTGCAGAAAAATCTGTAAATTCTTAACAAAGTTTAATTTTACACTTGCAGTCGTTTCGGAGGTGACAGTTAACATTGTGAACATGTTTCGGAAGTGACAAAGATGTTACCATGGCTTTTGTTGATAATAATTGAGAAACTGGCTCTAATTTTGCATTGCAACAACATATTCATTCATTCTAATCATAAGGAAATACAAATAGACGTTGAAAGGTGTCACAACAAACAAAATGCTAAGGTGAATATAACTCTATATACCATATGTCTACGTGGCCGGGAAACTTACATTTGTTGTAACAAATGACAATCCACATGCGACTCCTTGCTGCAAAGTTCTTCAGTGTAGTGTTACTTCCTGTGAAACAAATTACCTTTTAAGAAAGATTTTCATTGTATAAAATTCTTAGTTAACTTTGCAAAAATGTAGTCGTTTCGGATGTGGTGACAAAGAGTTAACAAATGTTTTCAATGACTTGTGTTTGTGTTGATTAATAAAACAGAGCTGGTTATAATTTTTCATTTTTTAAACACCTTTATTCATTTAGTTTACAAGAGGAAGAATCCTTATGTGACCAAAGAAACACGCAGGACGCTTGTATTACACAGAGGTTGCAGATCTAGGCAAACACAGCTGTACTTGAACAAGCTATTAAATAAACAAATAAGAAAAATAACTTAAATAAGATAATAATATTATTTATTGTTTATCTTAAAAAAAAAATAACATTGGCATTTAAAAAAAACACCATAAAAACATCAAACTTAGTGTGGATGCTAATTACATGGCCATGATTTGTGGAAAAAAAAAAATATCATTTTGGCGGCAACATTGTGTTAACACAATGAGAAAGGTTATTCCATCCCGTGAAGGAACCCTTAGAATTTAGAATTTGTCCTATTTACAGTATCTGTTTTCCATTTCAAGATCATTTTCTTAATGTTTTCAATTTCTGATTTTCAGTTTTTGGAGTCTTTATTTAAATCATAGCATGATACCATTTCATACAAGTGTGGGTCGTAAAAGATGTGATGGTTGCTAAGTTGTTAACAAAAATAAAGGAAAAAAAAAAAAGATGCTGGGCAGGGTCATTCCATGCCAAAAACAGGGAAAGTTCACCATCTTGATTTTGCTTTTCATGTTGCCCAGGCATCTGGCTTTTGATTTACATGTCACAAGATTAAAAAAAATCATGGTCTATTCTTAAAGCGGCATGTCAAAGTTTATGACTGAGCAAATTCAGTCATTTGGGTGACATCAAAAACAGTAATGCCATTCTATGAGACATCTGCTGAAATTCAAACATTCCAGCACATTACCTGCTTCATTTTATTGATACGTGGCCACTCCCGTGTTGTCAAGTAGTTGATTAGTACCTGTACCTAAGCTTCAATGGTTGATCCCCTTTAATTTTAGGGATCAGGGCATTGAAATTTCTGCTGAAGAGTTAGGTTTTTTAAATGCTCTGCAACGTTTTAGGACAGGAGAAAAAAAATAGTGCTCTCAAAGGTTGGAACCCTTCAAAGTTTGGTGCTATTATTATAAATTACTCTCCCATACTTTTTTGTCGGGTCGCTTAGCGACCCCCGACCCGGGACTATAGAAACCACTGTTCTCAAAATTGCGAAGGAGTCTATTTCTATAGCTGAAGAGGTCATTTGCATTAAAGTTTCTTTATGAAAATGATTACGTACTACTAGTACTTTGGAGTTTAGTGTTGGGTGTGTAATGCGCTGCAATTTCAGACAAAGACTACTTCATTGCATGTTTTAATGGCCTCTCATTTTAAAAAAAACATTTGCTATGATTTTGTCTCTGCCGACTGGGCTTTTGATGGGCGGAAGTTGGTTAAAACGTTGCAGGGTAGATAAAGGCGTGAGTAGAGTGAGTAACAAATAGGAGAGTTATAAGTAATAAAATGTTCAGGCCACACTAGGTTATACTACGTAATGATTGAGCTTTACCATGTATTGGGTGGGAACTGCATAGAAATTTAATAGAAATGGGAATTCTGTTAATTAAGCATGAAATCGAATCTTTGGAATATATGGGTATATTTTCTCTGCAATGCGGGCGAGGGGGCGGCCAAGCAATCCCAGGTTTTGACGTCGACAGTTGATTTGTCGCAGGGAAGGCAAGATCTGATGAGCAAGAGTCGACTTTTGTGTTTCAAACCGTTTTTTTTATTTTTTAAAGCAGATGAATTCACCTCAATAATGAAAGGGTTGTTTTTTTCTTTCTATATGGGAAGGTTTGGGGACGGGATCTTTTCACCAGATTGTTTATGGTTTGGCTCCGTGTTATTTGATGTGGTATCTGGGCTGGGTGGTGCCTATATGTGGACGAGTTGGGCCGCCATCCTCTGCATGATGGTATGGATTTTATCTTCTTCTCTCTCATCTATTTTTTTTTTATTCTACTTTTTTCTTCTTCTGTGGTTTCCACGTACATATGTTGTATTTGATATTTGTTATGCTATTGTTTATGGCGGCACATTTATAAAAAAAAAAAAAAAAAAAAACAAAAAATGTTATTGTGTTGATATTATTTAAAGACGAATAGTTGTATGGTAAACATCTTTATTTGAAATGATAGGAAGGTGTAACCTATGTTCAAATAAAAGCTTATAACTTGGGGATTCATTTTAAACAATTGTGCGCCCAATTGGGCGTTTTTTTTTCTATTTCTTTATTGAAATGATAGGAAGGTGTAACCTATGTGTTAAATTAAAGCTGATAACTTGGGGATTCCTTTTTTTAACACATTTTGCGCCCCAATTGGGTTGTTTTTTCCTTTTCGTTATTTGAAATGATAGGAAGGTGTAAAACCTATGTTAAATAAAGCTTATAACTGGGGGATTCAGTTTTTTTAAACACATTTTGCCCCAATTGGGCGTTTTGTTTCTATTTTTCTTTATTGAAAAATGGACAGGAAGTGTGTTTAACTATGTTAAATTAAAAAGACTTATACATTGGGGGGATTCAGTTTTAAAAACATTTGCGCCCAAGGGAGTTTTTTCTATTCTTTTATTTGAAATGACTGGAAGGGGTAACCTATGTAATTAAAGCTTAACTTGGGGATCAGTTTAACACATTTGCGCCCAATTGGGCGTTTGTTATATTTTCTATGAAATGATGGAAGTGAACCTATGGTAATTAAAGCTTATAACTTGGGAATTGGGGATTTCAGTTTTAACACATTTTGCGCCCAATTGGGGCGTTTTTTTTTCTATTTTCTTATTTGAAATGAAGGAGTAGGTGTAACCTATGTTTAAATTAAGCTTAAACTGGGGATTCAGTTTTAACCACATTTTGCGCCCAATGGGCGTTTTTTTTCTTTTTCTTGATTGAAAGACCAGGGAAGGTCATTTAAACAACATTTTGCGACCCCCCATTGGGCGTTTTTTTTGTATTTTCTGTATTTGAAAATGGACAGGGAAGGTGTAACCTATGTTACATTAAAGGCTTATTAACTTGGGGATTCAGTTTTAACACATTTTGCCCCAATTGGGCGGTTTTCCTTTTCTTTAACTTGAAATGACAGAAAGGTAATTTAACACATTTTGCGCCCAATTGGGCGTTTTTTCTATTTTTCTTATTGGATAATGAAAGGCCGGTTGACCCTTATGTTAATTAAAGCTTATTAAACTGGGGATTCAGTTTTAAACATTTTGCGCCCAATGGGTTTTTATATTTGCTTCTATTTGAAATGATAGGAGAGGTGTTGAACCTATGTAATTAAGCTTATTCAATTTGGGATTCAGTTTTAACACATTTGCGCCCAATTGGTGCGTTTTTTCTATTTTCTTTACTTGAAATGACAGGAAGGTTTTTGCGTAAGCTATGTTAAATTAAAGCTATTAAATTGGGGATTCCTTTGTCACACATTTTGCGCCAATTGGGCGTTTTTTTTTTTTTTTTCTATTTTCTTTATTGAAATGATAGGAAGGTTGTACCTATGTTAAATAAAGCTTATAACTTGGGGATTCATTTTAACACATTTTCGCCCAATGGCGTTTTTTCTATTTTCTTTATTTGAATGATAGGAAGGTGTAACCTATGTTAAAAGTTAAAGCTTATAATTGGGGATTCAGTTTTAACACATTTTGCGCCCAATGCGCGTTTTTCTATTTTCTTTATTTGAAATGATAGGAGGTGTAACCTATGTTAAATTAAGCTTATAATTGGGGGATTCATTTTAACACATTTTTCCGCCCATTGGGTTGTTTTTCTATATTTCTTCTTTGAAATGAGAGGAAGTGTTAACTATGTTAAATTAAAAGCTTATAACTTGGGGATTCAGTTTAAAACACATTTTGCGCCCAATTGGCGGTCGTTTTTTCTATTTTCTTTATTGAAAGACAGGAAGGGTGTAACCTAGGTTAAATTAAGCTTATAACTTGGGGATTCAGTTTTAAAACATTATGCGCCCAATTGGGAGTTTTTTCTATTGGTTCTTATTGAAATGACAGGGAAGGTGTATGTAACCTATGTTAAATTAAGCTACAACTGGGGATTCAAAGTTTAAACACATTTTGGACCAATTGGGCGTTTTTTCTATTTTCTATGAACTGATAGGAAAGGGTGTAAACTATGGTTAAATTAAAGATTATTAACTGGGGGATTCAGTTTTAAAAACATTTGCGCCCAATTGGAGTTTTTTTTTCTATTTTCGTTATTGAAATGGACAGGAAGTGTAAACTATGTTAAATTCAAGCTTAGAACTTGGGGATTCAGTTTTAACACATTTTTGCGACCATTGGGCGTTTTTTTTATATTTTCTTTATTTGAAATGACAGGAAGGTCATTAACACAGATTTTGCGCCCATTGGGCGTTTTGCTATTTTCTTTATTTTGAAAGGCCAGGAAGGTGTTACCCTATGTTAAATTACAGCTTTAAACCTTGGGGATTCAGTTTTAACACATTTGCGCCCAATTGGCGTTTTTCTATTCTTATTTGAAATGACAGGAAGGGTCATTAACACATTATTTTGAGCCCAATTGGGCGTTTTTTCTATCTTCTTTATTGAATACAGGAAGGTGTATATTAACCTCTGTTAAATTAAAGCTTATAAATTGGGGATTCAGTTTTAAAACATTTTGCGCCCAATTGGGCGTTTTGTCTATTTCTTATTGAATGATAGGAAGTGACCCTATGTTAAATTAAAAAGCTTATAAATTGGGGATTAAGTTTTAACACATTTTGCGGCCCAATTGGGCGTTTTTTCTATTTTCTTTATTTGAAAATGACAGAATGGTGTACCTATGTAACTTAAAGACTTATACTTGGGGATTCAGTTTAACCACATTTTTGCGCCCATTGGGCGTTTTTTCTATTTTCTTTCTTTGAAATGATGGAAGGTGTAACAATGGTAAATTAAAAGCTTATAACTTGGGGATTAAGTTTTAACACATTTTGCCCCAATGCGCGGTTTTTTATTTTCTTTATTTGAAATGATAGGAAGGTGTAACCTTATGGTTAAATTAAAGCTTATAACTTGGGGATTCAGTTTAACACATTTGCGCCCCCAATTGGGCGTTTTTTCTATTTCTTTGATTTTTGAAATGACAGGAAGGTGTAACTATGTTAAATTAAGCTTACAACTATGTGACGCCAAATGTCACACACCAAGTCCCAAAGGCCCAACGGGAGATCATCAAGTTGTACACAAAGTGATTGGTTTTCTAAGCACTCTTATGTCATGTATAACGTACTATGACGTCAGTTATGAGATTTATTTTCATAATGTTTCTGTAATAAAAGTGCAAACTTTGCCAACTGAAAACAGGAAAACAATCTACTCCTTTAATGCTTTGTTAATGTGTTCTTCTTTCTTGTAAAAATTATGCCTGGCGACCACCCCGACACAGTTTTTTGTAAATACTTGTTTATTTGGGTTGATTGTAATTGGAGAGTAGAATTATAATTCTTTTGCATCTGATTTAGTACAGTACACTAAGTTATTTTGAAATATTGCATTCATTGTTTTCAAATGCATTTTCCTCATTATTTTAAAACGGGCTCGGTCAGTAATGTACGGTATATATTAAAAGGATCATGCCATCAGTATTAGTGCATATAATCTTTGAACTTTTATGCATGCATACGTGATACTACTAGACACTGTTAATGTGATTTGGAAAAAGGAGTTTTGAATTGAGCTTTATCGCTACATATAGATATGTAAACATTGTAATGTGGTAAATAAAAATTATTGGCATCATTTGGTGATGGAAGCAAAAACCAATACATTTCGCATTCATAATATGTTAAAGTCTTTATATAGGTAAAGTACTTATCTGTGCAAAAAATAAAACAATCAAGTCTCTTGAGCTGCTTTTATGGTGTGACCACTAGCAGTTCAGGTTAATTTTATAGTGAGTTTTTTTATACAGGGCCACCCTTATAAGGGAACCTAACTTTCTAGGAGGGCATAAAATTTCGATTTCTGCCGTATGATGAGCACAAAAACATGCAGTAAGGCAGTTAGGATAGCCCTTCACGCAGCATGGATCGCAATAGCTGTGGGTTGTCCCAAAAATGGAAATACAATACGGTACATAGAATTTCACATGATTGAGGGGGTTTCTAGAAATCAAAATTGTTAGTCAGGGCTAGAATTCGGAGAGAATCCAAATCGATTTCTCAAAGAATTCTCGTAAACTGATTTGCGTGATCAATGTTGATTCTCGTAATTTCAGAACCTTACACAGTAGCGAATTAGATGTTTCCCGCAAAAAGTTGTTTTGGGCAATGGGAATCAAGAATGCTTTAGCACACAGCAACGAAAATTCTACCGGAGTATTGCTAAATTTGCACTAGCTGGTCAACAGACCTGTACAGTACAAAGTCATTTCTGATTTACTTGCAGGGGACAATGCACTTAAAATAGTAAAGAGTTTTCATTTGTAGTCAACTGACCTGTATAACCTAATAACCCATTATTAAATAGGAAGCAAGCAACAAAACAAAATACAACTTACTTTTAGATAATCCAATTACAAACTTAAAGGTGGTACAATTAAACTCTGAAAGAAAACTAGAGGTATCTGGTACATGCTATGCATGCTATGACTTTGTAAATGGTGGCATCGTTACTTTTTTTTGGCCTGAGCCATCATACATGGTGGCACGGCACACCAGTAATTTCATAAAGGTATGAATTCTCAAGAGTCAAATGGAGTAAATTAAAACTAATTAAGGGCAAAATTGGAGTTCAATCTCAAAAAGTAAGGGTCAAAGAACATGAAAGCAACCAAATATCAAAACTTAAGGTCTGGGCATTACCCCTTTCTATAATGGGGTAGTGAAGTTACTGCACAGGCATGCAGGAAATATATTTGAGTATTTTAAGACCTTACAGCAGTAGTGGTCCCTGCCAATCTCCCTGAAAATGGGAAATTTATTTCACAGACAAGGAGAATTTTAAAGAAAAAAAATGTCAAAAGTTATTCCTGTTTCTCGTGTACACCATGGGTAAATAGCTCGTTGCTGATTATAGTTTGCGTAAGATCATTACATGTCTTGTTGAAATGAACTTTGTTTATTGCAAATGCAAATGACTGAATTTTTGCTCAGAGTCTGTGAAACTTTGATGAACCACTCTATGAAAACGAATGAGATATATGGATTTCTGTTTGTGATCTCAGCTTAGAATTAATTCCACGCAGTCACTGGCAACAATCATGATGTATGGTGAACTCTTTGTTTTGGCATAGAATGCATGACCCTGCAGGTTCGTGCTAAATATGTTATAACTAAAATATTTGTTGCGTTAAAACTTGTTAATTTGGAATATTAATGACAAACACCAGCTAAGGCCTTGCAATAAGTGTTCTATATGATGAACAAAAAATGTCACCTCCGAAACAACACTGATTAAAATTTGGTTATTTCTCTACAAACAGTGCAAAAACATGTTGTTTGGTCAATCAAAGATTATAACCTATTTTATTATCGTAAGAGATTCTAAGGAAATCATAATTTAGTTAAACACAACAAACAATTCAGGCACAGTACTGTCACAAAAGACATGCGAATGTGTCTGGAGGTCTATTTCATGGTACCACAAAGTAAAAAAATAAACTGAAAACACTGTTCATTAGTCAAATTTATCCAATCGTATTTATAAATCGTTATTTATCATTTGAATATGTTCTTTTCCAAGGTTAAAACAATCACCACCAGTCACACACAGTAAGGCCTCCAAGCTCCAAAATAATGAGCAATTTACATTGTTAGAACAAAATTAGTTCATCTCCCCCCCGAGACAAAAAAGTTCAGTCTCAGGGAATTTAAGTTGATTGTGCAGCAACCTTGGTGAGTGTCATCGGATCATGATGACATCATACTAATCCCTACAACAGAGATATCAGCAGCAAGAGATTTCTCTTAAGCAGTAAAGCTGAGATGTTTAACTAACGTTTTGGAAAGTGACAAATTGTTTCGGAGGTGACAGGTGCTAAGGGAAGGTATGCATGTGTGTATAATTTAAATATGTTGGTGTATTCCTTTACATATCTTTGTTTATTCAAGTATAAGATGTTAAGTCATTTCAACATTTAAAAAGTTCAAAACATGGCCATGTATCTCTTTAAAAAATAAACACTAAAATCCGTCATTTGTTGCGGAAAGTGACGAAAATGTTAACGGATAAGTTAACATTGAATTTGCATTGCGCACAAATCTTAAAGAGGCGAAGGATTCAAATTCTTTTGCAACTAAATGCAAGTCATACTGGTATAGTCATTGGCCTAAAACGGCCGGGGTGGGGGGGGGGAGGGGCAGGGGGCACATTTCCCCCCAGATGAATTTGGCAGGGAAAAAAAAAAATGCAAAAATCATGCTAACTCAGCCGTTTTTTTTTTAGCCATCGGAGGGAAAGAAAAAATCTGGCTTTTGACCCCCATGAGAGGGAAATTCCCTAAAGACTGTGAAATTTGCCACCTCAGAGCAGGCAGGCCTGTTACCAATTGGTAGTTGTTGCAATACACCTCCGAAACGCTTGTGATGAATTGAACGAATGTCTCCAGACAATGAGACGCACAGAAAAGAAAAAGAAAATGTGGAGGAAACCAAATAGCATTATAGGTTGGAAACTTGTCTATAATACTAATAAAACAAAAATGGGAATTCAATGCAGGGAAAAGTTAACAGGCTTTGAGAAAAATAGATGTAATTTGGAGGTACAACCCAAAAGTGCAATTTTTTGACACCATAAAATTGGCCATCCAAATCCAAAAAGAAGAAAATAAGGAGGTTTGTTAGGATAGTTACACAGCAAAATATTTGAAATTTTCATTGAATTAGGATGAAATACATCATGACAGTGTCAAAACTGAAAGTTACACCACTGATTGTGAAAATGGCCATACATATGATTAAGGAGCACCATGATGGATGAACTATTCAGACAGCTTTTTTATCACTTATTTTTTTTTAAATCTAGTGCAAAAAGGAATAAAGTGTGAATTTTCAATCTTCTGTTTTGTTTTGAAAGCTTGTTGCTTTCAATAGGTGATCAAGCCAATTTGCATCATGAGCGTTGGGTTGCTAAGAAAATGTGCCACGCGACACAAAGCTATCATCACATGCTTTTCAGAAATGCAAGAGGATATGCAAACATTTCCGCTAATATTAAATTTAAGATCATGTGGTCTTTTCTGATTAAAAATGTTAAAATCATAGTTCTAGATGGTGATTAGTACAGTAGGCCTAAAAGGTATGTCTGGTGCATGGGTGAGTAATATATCACTGTAAAGATAGAATCTTTATGTTGATCAAATCTCATATTCGGCCTTTAAATTGACAAGGGGCATACCAACCTCAAATTATGACAAATAGTCCTACATCATTGTACATGATAAATAAACCATGCATAAAGTTATTTGATGCTGCAAAATTAATGTGACCAGATCTGAGACTTAAAAATAGTTACAAATCTAAAATTTGACTATGAATTAGAACCAGAACCAGATGGAAACTGCTGGAACAAATCTTACAATCATAGGCCTTCTGAAAATAAGACCCACTTCCAAAATATGGTACTTTTCCCTTCCCGGGGTTTTTACTTTCATCAATGATCAAGTATCAAACACGCACGTTCGGAAATAAACAAAATCACTTGTACCGGTATCCAGCATGACAGAAAAAAAAATAAATATAAAAATAAACATGTCAAAAAGCCCAACTGGCATGTATCGGTATTCCATGATTATTGGGCTTACCTTTTTTGCCGCCATCTTCAAACCATGATTTGTAATTAATTAAATGTTAAAAAACACATATATCGATCGATGCCCCGTTTTTGTTTATACTATGTCATCATGCATTGAATGCAAGTTTACAATCTCTACCACAATAAAAAGAAGTACAATAAAAGAAGATCAAAAAGATAGTACAATAAAACCATTAACCGCTACCCAAAGTCGCTAATACACCGCACAGTGCAGAAGAGTGCATAGTGGTTTTAAAGATGTTGTTGATGATTGCTGTTTTCCGACTCATGGCAGCGTTCGCACTGCACTGTTTCTTACAGCTAGTAAGTGGATCAAATAAAAGTTTAAGAAGTTCTCAGCGAAGTAAGACGGTCGTTAATTGGCATTCAGCTGCCTTGAACTGTTTGGCCACCGCCGATTGTGATGGGATATTAAACTTTACAGGCCAGGGAAGTGATCCCCCCGAATCGTAGACGCGGTCGACGGAGCGAGTACGTGGAGCGAGGCGGTCAAAATCGCCTCGCTCACGGTTGGGTTAGCGGGGTTTTCCAACCAAATACCACCATAGTGGACTGAAATGCAGACGTGAGCAGGTATCAATAAGCTCTCTCTGCTCGCTATCACTCCCACTGACCTCCCTGGCCCGGGTGTCTTTCAAACGTAACAAGTTTCGTTAGGAAAAAGGGGTAAAATATAGATTATAGGCCTACGTTAGCAAAATCATCATGACTAAAAATAAAATTGAGAAAAGTAGGCATAATTAGTTGATCGTTCCAAATTTGTTTCAATCTTCACTTCCATTTTTATACAATTACATTCTACCTGTGACATGCATGCTACTTGTCACACAAACTTTAAATTAGACCCTATTTTGGATCAAAAATTCCAGTACTTATCTCCATCGACCTTTGTTTGTTTGAACGTTTGTGTTCTTTTGAAGTTCGGGTGGCTCTGAAAATAGTTGAATATTACGAGTGGTAATAATATTCTGCCACTCATTAGTACCAGCATAACAAATGCCAATTAACCCATATCGAAGTTATCGAAGTCGCATGCTCTGTGTGCGGTTCATTGAAGTGGATAAATTAAGAGAGTCAAGGCCATGTAACATGCATGTCAGACAGTAAGGGATTAGTGCTCTCCTTATAATATCAAAGGACCGGTTGAGGTCAGAGAATGAACGTTTTGGGTCTGGCATAGAGGTAGGGTCTGGCAGGAGACTCAGCAAGTCCGGTTCACGAACGAACCACATGCACCTGACTGATTCCGACCTGTTCCGCTGTTTCTGACCCTGTTCCTAATTGATTGATAGCCGATAGTGGTGGGCGGTCGGGCGTCAGAAAAAACCTCGGACCGCTCTGCGTTGGTATAAATCACAGGTTCAAAATATATAATTTTTGATATTTTCGACTTTGCCTGTTCAAAAAATAATCTGACAGTTGTTTGATTTTATGTACATAGGGCCGTGAAAACATTACAGTTGGAATTTCCCCGTATGAAGGTTTTTTTTTTGGGGGGGGTGGGTAATCACTGATCTATAAAGGTGTTGCCACACATCCATTCCCTTTTATTTGTCTTTCTTTTTTCGAAGCATTCACTTTTTTCGGATGAAGCTTGAACTTGAAGCGTCAGTGAAGATAGCAGATTGAAATGTAAAAAAAACGAAGTGTTTCGGTTGCCGTAGACGGATACCTAACCCCCCCCCCCCAGGGTTCGGGCAGCCGTATACGGTAAAAAATAGCCCGGGAGTGTTTCGGTAGCCGTACGCACCATCTTTAAGGACATCGTACTAATATACAATGTTTAAGAGGGCGCAAGCCGGTGAACGAGGTTGTTTGGTCTTGAGCAATTCGACTTCACAAATGTGCAAGTTTTTCCCTCTACGAAAACAAGTGCATTGGTTATTATTCAGACAAAACACACAACGACACATGATTCAAATGAATTGTTGAAACCATTTTATGTACTCTTTCGTTTCAAAGAATTTTTTTTTTTGGGACCTTGCACTGTATTTGCAGAATAACAAAGTATTGCTTTGAAGTAAAACAACACTCTATCGCTACAAACCACGACCTGTACGTTGTTGTTACTGCTAAATGCTTCTAACTACTTTGCATATCAATCACTGTCAATAGAGTGATCGATGGGTCGCTTGATACGTGCTGCCAACCGATTCTCAGAAGTTAATTTTATCTAAAAATATTGTAATGAATATTACAGCATTTACAACCACATCGTTTTTTGAAGGCAATTGAAATTTGGGAACATCTCGTTAAAGTCGGATATTTCTGCGTGTAAAAACTGCAAATTTGGCAAATCAATAAAGAAATATAATCTTTAGCTCTTAACAAAAGACACTACAGAATAGTTTAGAGTGTTTTAACACAAGTTATGTGTAGGTGTGTTCCGTCACGATTAACTGTATGTCCCAGTAGTCCGTTCATTTAAAGCCCACTTTAGCCATAACAATTCCGGTTTTTTTTGTTCTGTATGTTCTTGTGTGTCAATATTTAGAGTCGACAAAATTCAATTTCAAATCCGCATCGTGGTAGTGTTGGGGTGTTCGGGGGGTTTGGGGAAGGGGTTATGGAGTGGACAGTAATTCCATATTTCTTTTCAAATAGCTAAAAATTATCGGGAATAGTTAAAACATTTAGGCCTTCATAAAAAATTCCTTACTAGCAAATGTACATTCGTACCGTCAACGATCTGTCCTCGGGGTTCTGTCGCAAGAACCGTTTTAAAAAAAAAAAAAATGTTTTTATTTTTATAAAGGATTTTTAAAACTCATTTTTGTGTTCAAAAAATTACTTGAAACCTGTTTGAGACGCTATTTTTGGAGTAATGTACATTGTGAAAATCCTTAAAGAAAACAAATCCGGGGATTTGTGACAAATTAAGGTCGGTCCTCTTTTCCCGTTTCTGCAAGAACAGGGTCCGGTCAGAAGACAGCATTTTTTTTGTTATGATACTTTTTATTTCTTATTTAATATTTGTTAATCCACCATATTTTTTTTATTTTTTTTATTTGTCACTTTTTAATTTATTATTTTTGTTTCTCCTTCTTTATTCCTTAATCTACTTTATTTTGTTTTTATCTGAGACGAATATAGATTTAGTTTTATTCGTCTCTGGTTTCGTTTGCTCTTTATCAAATTTTTACATTAAGGTGGATTACCCCTTTAGAGTGCTAACATATTAACTACATATTGAAACTGAAGAAGAAATGACCTTCTGTTCTTTTTGTTGACGACAATCGGAGCGTCCGTTCAAAAGTTATGATCGATAATGTAACTTCTCAAACTGAATCTCTTATCATATTTCTTATGTATTTTATATTGTTTTCTCAAGCTGCGATCTTTAATTTTTTTTGGCTCAAAAAGTGGCGTAAACAGGCGGGGGGCGTGGGGGGTGGTGGCAGGTTGTGTTAACTAGAATACACAAAAAAAGTCTGACTCATATTGCGAATAGTTCATTATTTTAACAGACATTTCTATTAAAAATGGTATAGGCCTACTATTGTAACAAATTACCCTCGCCAAACAGTCATTTTTATAACACATTCAATGGAGGGGAGTTGCAACAACAGCCACAGATTTTCCTAAAGGATCTAGTGTGTTAATTATTTTGGTGCCAATGATAGGCTAGGGATCGGGAAGTCCCAAAACTCTGTTTCTATCCTAATTCTAAATTGCTTATATTAAAAAAAAAAAAAAAAGGCTGAATTTCGTATTTGCTCAGGACAATGTTTGTACCAAAAAACATTTCTCATTTCTCAGCTCAATCCTTCTAGATAGGATATTTTTTTATGAAAGCTTTACATCAGGGCAAAAATCAGTACTTTCGATTTTTAGAGACTTTGAAATCTCTTGTTGCATTGCACTCACGGGTCGATCATGGAAGTATGGCAGGGATCGTTCGTCACGCATGACTGTGTCCCGGCTATATAACCGATCGACTGTGGACACGCTCCGTATCCGGGTAACGCTACCTAACCACAAGCCCGTTTTGGTTATTAGTCCGTACTACGGCTACCGGAACCCCTGGGTTTAGGTACCGTATACGGCCTACGAACCTCCCATGTAAAACCTGCGCAGTCTTCAGAATTAAGAGAATAGGGTAAAATCACGAGGGAAATATCCGTGCGACTCGACGTGTGTTCCAATTGGTGGGAGGAAAAACCGGCAACTCTAAATAAGATAGTTGATAACCGGCAGTAAATTAACAGGAAGTAGAGAAGGAAATGAGCAGGATCTAAACTGCTGTCATTCCTGTTTTTGTGCTATTTGATTGCATGACTAGATAGGGAACTAATCCTCTACAATCACTGCCTACAAACAGGTTTGAAACCACCCAGTTTACATGAAATACACAAGCAATAGCATAACACAGTCACATGGGGGTTTTCCAAACATCACGGCTGCTTCGAAATGACGAAATTGGAGGAATAACAGGCAGAAACTGGATGTAAGTAAAAACAATTCTTCTATATCATCCACCATGCATGTGGGAATGACCTGCTTTAGTAACATTTGTATTGAAACCAAGGCCTAGCTCTAGGCTATTGTTTGTAATAATTGTAGTTGTCTATACTTTTTTGGGTTGGTGTTGTTTTTCCCGTTAGGATTTTCATGCTAAAAAAAAATTGATTTTGGTGGCTGTTTGTGTTTCAATAGGAACTAAACTGTCATAAAAGATGGGGTGCAAATTCTTGGATTGATGCCCCCTCCTGCAAGAGGCGGTAGA